>PJEX01000156.1:79332-99997 GCA_005350895.1 Colletotrichum tanaceti
AGGGGGGGGGGGGGTTGCGAGGTCATTCCTAACGCCAACCGGCTCTTTGCAACTAGGCTTCTGATCCAATTCCAACAGCAAAAAACGTACGTGATGTAGACAAAACTTCCCCAGGCTGTTTGTGTCAGTGATTTCTCCTAGAGAAAGTCGGTGGCTCTGTCTGGCCATCTCACGGACATGCCCTCGTCAGCGATACCAAACAGTCCTATGCTTTTGGCGAGATCGATAGCGTGATCCAGGTGCTCGGTAGCGGCTGTAGTACTCTTTGCGTGGCAGGTCGCTGACATGCTCAGGTAAAGCATGGCTGCCACGGTATTTGGAGTTGCCATTCCCATTGCCATCTCGTGCTCCAGAAGTTGTTCCGCCTCGTCGTAGAACGAATAGCTCCAATCCGTCGCCTCCAAGTCGTACGACGTGTAAGCCTGCTGCAACACGATATCAGGGCAAGTTCGCGGGCCATAACATTAACTTCACAACCAAGAGCAAGGCGGCATCTTACACAAGCCAAACTAAGTAGGGAGCTGACAAGGAGCCTTGAACAGAAGCGCGAGCCGCCGGATATCAAGTCGTTGAGAAAGAGATCCACGTCGAATAGTGCCGTGATGGCGTGATCTGTTTCGAGGTACAGAGAGAGGATTCTCCTCGCTGCTGGGCTGGGAATCTTCACCGCAGTCCATGCCAAAATGTCCGCGTTGAGAAGCCTTTCGTCACAGAGAGGAGGAGGAGGAGGAGTGACAATTCCAGGCTCTCGCTTGCCGCCGGACTTGCCTTGGGAACTAACGCTGAAGCTTCGACCGGCGCTCCCGTCTCGCGAGTTGGCCGTCATAAATCGAGGCCTACCGCTAGATGAAGACGATTCTGATTCTGTAGGAGGGAGGGGAGATGGCGTGTCCGTCGCAATTGGCGAAAGTCTAGTTATGATTCGTCCGAGTTTAGCCTTCCGAAACCGAATTCAAGTCTTTCACTCTCTAACTTTCAACTTAGCAACATTGCCGTTTTTGACGATTGTTACAGCCACGACCTTGACCGGAGTTTTTTCAAAAAGATGGAGTTGGGAAAAAAAAAAAAAAAAGGAGGCAAGAAAAAGAAATCCAGACAACTTACCCTACAGAAGGCGACTCTATAGAAATACCTGGAGTTGATTTCAACGCAGAGTCGAAATCCAGCCGTGGAAGTTCTGTTGGAGCCCAGGGTGAATAGGCGGCGGCGTGACGCACCATCAACTCGAACTCTAGAGAAGTCTGACCGGGGGGAGGAACCGCCTGGAGGATGTTGGGAAAGGTGATTTCATCGGCGGAATGGAACTGCCCTCTGAGGCTATCGACAATGTTCCCGGCGTCTCTGCCGGCCCGCAACTGCTGGAGGACGTCGTGAACTTGGTCATCGGGCACGAAACGAAGAAGACTGAGCAGCGCAGCAGCGTGCTTGTGGCGGTTGGCTGTCTTCTCGTCGAGCAGCTTCATCCCCGAGGGGATAGAGTTCAGAATCGTCTTGGATATGGTGGCATACTCGCAGGCGAGACCGCGGCGTTTGCAGTGACTGCATGGCTGCAGGCCGTTGCACTAGAACACAGGTCAGTGTCTCGAGACAGGAAGATGAAAGGCCAACTTTTCTCGATGGCAGTTGGTTTCCCCCCTCTCTTTTTTTTCTCCTTCTCTTGATGGACACTTGCCCCCCCTCAGGAGCATCCGTGGATGCGTTTTCCAGGCGTGTTTGCGAAAGGGGCGGGTGGTGTGAAGCCCAAACGAAGTTGCGATGGGCAATAATATCACCAACCCACAACCCACAACCCACAACCCCCCAGCCAACCCAACCAACCCAACCCACACAACGCACGAATGCACCAACGCACGAATGCCCAACTGCCAAGGAAGGGACCTGAGTTCATCATAGACAAAATAGAGAGAGATAGAGAGAGAGGGAGAGAGAGAGAAAGAGAGAGAGAGAAGAGCATACACCTATCTTCTTCTCGCGACAGCTGTTGCAGGCCTTGGTGGTCGCTCGGCGCTTCCTCTTGGACCCCTCTTGGCCGCTAGAAATCCCGGATACAGCCTCGCCATCCTCGTTGGCGAGGTTCTCGTTGGAAGTAGTTGGAGGACCTGGAAGGATGTTCCTGTACTTGCGTTCCCGTTGCATGGGTTGCTGAGGTCCGAGAGGGGAGCTTCTCGAGGCCGGGATGATGGCGTAATCTGGCCGGCGATTCGATCGGGGGAAAGATGAATGAAGTTGAGAACGTGGGAGGAAGCTGGCCTCATACTAGTAGTCCATAACCTGATAGTCGATGCCTATATGCGATTGTGTGACAGCGTTGGGGACGGAGGTGCGGCGGGAGGGAGGGAGGGTATTGGAGTGGCTGTGGCTAGGTAAGGTAAAGCAAGGTAGGGTAGGTAGGTAGATATGTATGAGGGTAGCACATAGGCACGCAACACCACACCCAAGTCTAGTGTAGGGAAACAAGTGGGAGGATCGAGGTAAAAGCAGTGTGTGTTGGTGGCTGCTGTCCAGTTCCAGTTCCCGTTCCAGTTCCAGTTGCAGTTCCAGTCCAATCCAGTCCAGTCCAGGGCCCAGGGGGAGGGAGGGGGGTCTGGTGGGATACAAGTACTTGGATAACAATTTCTCGTGCGCATGGCGATCTAACGAGTTACTCGAGAATCGCGCACACTGTGTTCATGGCCGCTCTGGCTTTTGTCCCACGCTCGCTCAGCGAGTTTGTTTCTCATGCCCAGGTCTAGGTACACCATTGTAGGCAGACCACCTGCATCTGCATCCACCTGGACCACGGCCAGGGTTTTATACAAAGATGAATCAATCTGTAGGTAGCAATGCTCAGTGTGGACAGTCTTTTAGAAGAGTGCCATTGTCCCTTTTTAATTCATGACAAAATAGCCATGGTCCCAATTGTTGCTGCGTGACATGGGGCGCCTCTTTTCGGATGACGCCTCGTCGAGACAGGCTCCCTCTTGGGAATCAGGATTCTGCTCCAGAGACCGACGCCAAGCAGCGCGTAACGAATAGGGTTTCTCGCCGGAAAAAACGCCGCTCGTTTTCAAATTTGACGTCCGGCATGGGAGAGTTGAATCGCCATGTTCAGGGTATGTTTTGATCGTTTTCTTGGTACGAGGTTCTGCACAACCCTAATACAACCACCGGAGCCCCCTCCCCTCCCCGGCCAGCATATGACCAACGACCTGCGCAGGACTGCAGCTTTCGAGGCCCCGGCCGCCTGCCGCTCGTTTATGACGCTGTCTCTGTTTTTAATGCGGAGCAGGGCAGGGCAGGGTGGCGAAATGAATGGAAAAAGGCCCTCGAGTGAACATGCTTTCGGTTGGGAAAGCTTTCCCAGATGCCAATACCATTCCAAGATGACCGCACAACCGCACGCCTTCCCATCCACAACTCATGGATTTGCTGCACACATGCTAATGGGGGTTTTTTTTTTCCATCTTACGCGACTCGGGCGTGCCTCCGGAACCTTCGATGGGTTCCCGTTCGAGCCGTTGTGGAAATCGATAATATGTGGGCGCATCGATCGATGATCGATCAAGCCCAACGCGCGTGGGTTGGTTGATTTTTCGCGATATCAACATAATCTCCCCCACATGCCTATTACTTGTGCTTGTCGTCGCGGGGAGGGGAGAATTAAATTTGCAAGCCGATGGACTCAAGGACTATTACCACAAGACTCCAGAATGGCTCGAAAGACAAAGACTATCTACTTTCACAAGCAAGAAGTAGGGGTTGAGACGATATAAGGAATACGGGTGATCGGTAATGATGCTGCAGTTGCATGAGGCTGCCTCTCAGTTTCAAATGGTTTGTGGCACACACCAAGGGAACCGCGAAGACAGGATATGTTTGAGATTTCAACGCCACTTCTAGAAATGAACCCTTATGAGTAGGCAGGAACCTGGTTCGCTCAGAGACAATTGGGTCCTACCGACTGTTGAGTAATTATATCTTGAAAGCAGAGGCAGTGCAATGCGTCCCTGGCAATATTATGGTTCAGTCTGTGGTTGTTGTAATTCTGGATGGAGCTTAGCGTCCAGCAATCAATCTCGGGGTTGCCACACCGCAATTGGGACTAGAATATGAACTTTGATTCAAAACTAGGGGTCATTCGAATCCCCCGTCCAAGATTTCCTTTTCAGGAGAGACGAGGGAAGAGGGTAAGGTACGCCGTACTGAACTACCTACAGATGGGACGGGGAGCGCCGCCCCCCACAGAGTCTAAAAACTCACTACTCGGTGATTATGTCAGTAATGAGTCCCACTATTTCGGCCGAAAGAGGCCGCACACGGCACGTGAGCCCGGCAAGACCCGCCTCCGGTCCCGCCTCCGAGTTGGCGAGGAAAAAGATACGTACCCTTTGTATCCCGTCTGTACCTATTCGTATCCGTACCTCCGTACAGATTATCCGTATTCACATCTGTTTTACGGATAATGATCTTGTTTAATCCGTGTCTGTATCTGTATCTGCATCATTATTCACTTTGTCTTTGATGACAGCTTCCTGGTGCCTCGAACAGCACCGCCGCCCCTTGTGCCTCACCCAACCGTCAGCCTGGTGACTCGTTTTCCTCTACCAGGCAAGGCACTGGGGCTGCTGTTCGGCCACCAATGTCTGTCTCCCACCTTTGGCTCATTCTCCGCTTGCAGGCTAATACAGCGTGCAAGTTTCGGGGGGGGGGGGGGGTCCGTTGGGCCCCCATATTGAATCCTAGGTACGCCGCCTCGCCGTCTCGCTGCGATGCTTCATGCCGAACCGGCACCCATAATCCATTGAGCCGACAAGCTGGCAGGCTGGCCTGGCAGGCTGGCATGCTGAGGCAGGGTTGCCATGCGGAGAGCGTCATTTGGCCTGCATTCACCGCCTTGCTTCGCCCGACTTGGCTTCGTCTGGCCTCAAACTGATTGGTTGTACTGTTGCCTGAGATCCCCTCACATCCCTTCGGACCCTTCCGAGCCTTTTGGCCCTTTTCCCCTTTCGCCCTACCCGGGCTATTACGACGCAAGTCTCACCAGAGTGCCATATCTCGGCCGCTCCCGCTATCTACACCAGGATTGTTGTTATAAGGCCCGATCCTTGGGGTGTTTGAGTTTCGTTGCGCCCAGCTGGATTGTGCGTCGGCTCTCTCCTCCAACCGCGACCTCTGTCTGCCTTGGGCATTGTGCGGAGAAGCACCAACAAGTTGCGAACCTCTAGGCTCTTCTTCCTTAATTATTATCCCCGGCTTTTGCGGCACTCTCGTCATGGAAAACGAAAAGACGCAACTGTTGCGTTCCGATAGCATACACCGGAAGTTTGCTGCCATTCTCGCCGATGCCCAAAAGCAGTATGCCAGCTCCACGGGCCTCGACCTGAAGGACTACATGAGTCCGCCCATGAGAACAACCGAAGACCTGCTGAACGTTATCAACCGTCAGAATGAACAGTTTCAGAGTTTCCGAGAAAAGCGCCAGACCCTGTTCCAGGTCCTGTCCACCGCGTGTAAGCCGCTTGAGGTGGTTGGCGAGGCGCTGGCGGGAGCCTCGGAAGAATTCTTCCCTCCCGGCCAGACCATCTTCGCCGCGGTCATGTATCTGATCAACGCCGCCAAGGACGTCTCGGCATGCTACGACTCCATCATCGACCTCTTCGACCAGATGCAGGACTTCACGGTCCGACTCAAGTTTTACGTCTCGCAGAAACTGTCTGCCGAGCTCTACGACAAGGTTGTCAAGATCCTCGTCACCATTTTCGAGATCTTCGTCCTGGCGACACACGAAGTCCGCAAGGGACGTCTCAAGTCCTACTTCAAGCGGCTGCTGGGGAGCGAGAGCAAAGTGCCCGACGCCATGAAGAAGTTGGCCTCTCTGACCGAGGGCGAAGAGCGGCTCGTGATTGCCGAGACCAGCGCCGGCGTGAAGAGGTCCCTCTCCAACCAAGAGCGGCTACTCGAAATGATGTCGAGAGTAGACGTCAACGTTCAGACCCTGCGCACGGAAACCAGGGTGCCTCAGACCAGGGAACAGGCCCTCTCGTCGAACCGGGACAAGCTCAAGGGCATCCTACAGCCGTCCGTCTACCCGGAAGATACCTATTCTGCGCTCAACAGGACGAGAACGCAAGGCACCTGCGACTGGATCTTTGAAGATCCTTCACTGAAGGACTGGCTGGCTGGTAACGTCCGGTTTCTCTGGATATCAGGGAATCCCGGGACGGGAAAGTCTTACATAACGTCTCGTCTCGTCTCGTGGGGCCAAGACCTGCTCAACAAACAGGAGACCAACAGCATGATGGGTTACTTCTTCTTCCGCCAAAACAACCCGGAATCCCGCTCCATGACACAGGCACTCAGAGATATCGCCTACCAGATCAGCGAGCAGGACGTCTTTTACGGCAAGCAACTCATCAGCGAAGTCTCCACGGGCGACGAAATCAAAACTGTCCCCAGCGCGTTCAGGAAACTGCTCGTCGAACCCTGTGTGCCTGACAAGTGGAAGAGACACATTTACGTGCTGATGGATGGCCTAGACGAAGCCGACCCCCGGGAGGTGAGGGAGTTTCTTTCGCTGCTGGACGATCTGAATCGACAGCCCGAGCAAGGGACGAGGGTGCAAGTTGCCCTCATCGGGAGGACGACACTTACGGACGATGTCATGGACCACCTCGGCAACGACTCGACGGGTGGTCAGCAGCTCCGCACTCTGCACGTAACACCCGATCGAAACAGCTCCGACATTGTTTCTTACATTGTCGAGGGTGTCAATTCCGCACGAATACTGCGAGGGTCGACGGACGACTTCAAACAGAGCATCGTCGAGATCATGACGAGACAAGTGGATGGCCTCTTCATTCTGGCCAAGTTCATGCTTGCTGAGCTGAACAGAATACGGCACCCCAGACGGATCGTCGAGAGCCTGCAGTCTTACCCCCAAGAGATCAACGGCATGTTGAAGAAAGCCGTGCTCGGGTTCAGCTCTTCCATCACGCAAGAGGAGGCGGATGACTTGAACGAGATTCTCCGCTGGGTATCCGTAGCCGAGATGGGTCTCACGCTGGAGCAAATCGAGTCTGTTCTGACGCTCAAGATGGGGGACGCCCCGTTCCGGCTCGAGGAATCTCTCAGGGGGCAGTTCTCGTGCTTCTTCACCCTTGAGCGTGAGGACGGACTGTCGACGGCCGATCTTGCTGACCGTCACGAGCTCCATCGGCGACTGACCTCCATCGAACTGGACCCGGTCAGAAGGACGAGCCCCGATTTCTTGGACATGGAGAGGGATATCGAATACTTTTCCAACAAGCGCACGACGTACGTCACCTTTTTCCACGCTTCAGTCAAGGAGTTCTTCCGGGAAGACGCGTCCACGGATCTGAGGGCCGACGCGCAACATCCTTCCATCGGATTCAAGCTCGCCGATGCGAGACTGCACGTGCTCCAGACCTGTTTGAACATCTTCACCGACCCGACGTGCTTCAATCTCGGCGAAGAGGGGCTGTCGTTGCAGCGGTACGCCGCCTGGTACTGGCCCGAGCACTTGGACAATGTAGACATGAAATCCGTCCCCGCGTCTGAAAAGGCCGACATTGGCAGCCGCCTATACATCATGCTGACGGACCCGACGATCCTCCTGACATGGACGAATCTGTTTGAGGAGAGTTTGGATATCTGGACCGATCACAACATCCAAGTCGTCTCTCGGTGGCTCGGGGACGCGGATGCCACCAGCACGCTCACCGTCGAGCAGAAGGCCTGGGCAACTGCGGCTTCGGCCAGTCCAGCTCGACTCCTCGAACCCATGGGAAGGACCTTTGCCAAGGCGTGGCTCGTGGAGGGGTTCGGCGTGTACATGCCGACTCTGTTCTGTTTCGGTGTCGTGCAGTCTTTGCCGCTCATGGACAAGGGCGCCAAATGGTCCGACTCGGAATATCACTGGCAGGAAGTGCCCTTGGAGACCAGAATCCAACAGGCGGCCGAATGGGCGAGCCATCCCAAAACCGGACACTGGTATCGAAGAATCGGCAGTACTCTCCTGAACTTGGGAGAGCACACAAAGGCGCTGGAGTACTTTGAAAAGGCTCTTGCCGAGGACTCCAACATTGTGGAGAGTTGCGGCCGCATGGGGTTGTGCCAGTTTTTGAAGGGGAACTATGAGAAGGCTCTTAAGCTTCATCTCATGTGCGAGGTTGTCGAGCAAGAACACATGGTCAAAGGCTATTACAAGACAGACCATGAGCTCAAGGCTGCGAAATGGCGGCTCTACAAGAACCAGGCCCAGATCGCCGAGTGCTACAACCGCATGAAGCGGGTCGAGAGTTCTCTTTCGTACTGTCGGAAGGCGATGCGGAACGCCTACGAAGCCCCCGAATTCGAGCCGGAGATGGCCTACATGAGGGTCCTGACCGAGAACAACCGGGTGACGGAGATGATGAGCCTGTTCGAGGGCCTGGACGGCCGATACACCGAACGGGGCAACTCTCGGTTCGTTCTGTTCCTACTGACCCAGATACCCGACCAGTCCATCAAGAACTGGTTTCCCCAGGCGGCCGCCCGGACGGGCAAGACGAGCGTCCTCGCGGACCGGTACGTGAACGGCATCGAGTCGGCACACGATGCCCAGGACTCGTGGAAGGAGTTGTACTTGCGGAACGCCCTGGGCAACGTCTACATGGCGGCGCAGGAGTACGACAACGCCATCTCCATCCAGGAAAGCATCTGCTTCGTCGAGTACAAGGCGAGAGGCAGCTTGGCGGTGCGGGTCGAGTACATCGCCTCTTTCAAGCAGCTCGCGAGGGCCTACTCCCTGAAAGCGCTCGAGGCCGACGAGACGCTGCGGTCCGGCGCCGTGGAGCCGTGGGTCGGGAGGCTGGAAAGGCTCATGGAACAGCAGCGCAAGTACCAGAACAGAGATGTGCCGCTGCACATGGCCGGCTTCGACTTCAACGAGGCCTCCATCTTTCTGATCCTTCTCTACCGTCTGCGAGACCGGGAGCCGGAATCGCGACTCCTGCTGGGAGGCATGGTGTCCGACAGCCTCCAACTGCTGGAAGACGACGAGCCGCAGAACGACGAGATCAGCATCCGCCACCTCCAGCGCACCCTCGTCGCCGCCGGCGACGGCGTGAACGCCCAAGCCCTGTGGCAGTCGACAAGAACCCCCGCCGCGCCCACCAATCTCTCTGGTCACCTGGCCCCCGAGACTGAGAGACGATCCAGCTCGCCCCGCATCGGAGGGTTGTCGCCGAGGAGACGCGGCAAGCAAATCGCGTTGACGAGAGTCTTCTCGGAGAGCGGCCGGATCTCCTGCGACCACTGCCTGCGGCGGTTCCAGCCATCCGACACGTTCGCGGTGTGCTGGTACTGCGTTGACCCCAAGTTCTGTCTGCCATGTCTGGCAGCCATCAAGAGCCAGAACTTTACGCCGGGGCACACTTCCGCCTGCAGGCCCAGCCACGACTGGCTTCTCGTGCCGGCCTTGACGAAAGATCTGCAGCCGGGCGAGATTCTGGTCGGCGAACAAGTCCAGACGTTGGGCGAGTGGAAATCGGCACTGCGACAGAAGTGGACGCAGCCAGAGTCCGCCACGGGCCTGGGTATCATGTATTAGGGGGGTCCATCTCGGGAATCGAGGCAACTGTACTGACTACCTATTAATTACATGCGCGAAGCACATGGTCTCTTGTGTCGTTTTCCAGACGTTTGCTAGTTAGTACTCGAGTTATGTATAATGTATGTGAGATGAGACAGCGAAACCATGCGCGGGCCATCTCTAGAAACCATAAACGATACTAGATAGATCATCACAAGACGTGGCCATGTTTGTTTCGATTCAAATCGGCCTCGAAACTTTGCTGGGTTGTGCCTTACCAATAGATAGATGCCTTACTCAAGAGACAAGTGATACCGGCCGTGCCGGCGGACTTGTTGTTCTTCAACGATATAGTACTCAATCAGCTAAGTAATAGTTGTCGATAGTAAACTCAACTGGTTGACTAAAAAAAGCAACTTACAGGACTTCTGGTCCAACCGTCGACAGTTAGGCAGGGCGTTGCCATTGTTGGCGGGAGCAAATGTGCGGCATGTGCCTTAGTACTTGATAGTCCTGGCACCGCCAGTCTTCCAGCCCTTTCCCCCCAACAAAGTTGCCTCCAGACTGCTAAGTGACGCTGTACGAGCCCCCCCAGTACCGTTCGTGTCGGTGACTGGAGAGGCGCCGTCAGTCCACCAACTGTAGTACCTAGTAATTAGGTGTCTTTCTCGAACAGTCAGCCGCTGACGATGGATAGCTGTGATGAGCAGACGAAGCAAACTTTGGAATTCCGCCAACGGGTGGCATTCTAGTCTGGATCTGGAGTCGGAATAATTGCTGTGATGTAGGGTATGAATGAGCCAACGTGACATTGTTTCCACCTCTGTACTCTTCGCTTCTACATTGTCTCTGAGACTTGACTACAGGACACTAGCAGTAAGTACACGAGCTACGATACAGGGGGGGGATTCTATGGGGAAATGGCATAACGCAGTGGCGATCGTGCCATCAACCTTGGCCCTGTGAGACAAGAAGCGTTAGGATTTGCACTAGCTCTAGGCTCTAGCGTATTATGCGTTTGTTTCAGTTGTCCTCTCGAATGCACAGTCATGCTATTTCTAGTATGAAATCGCCTGTTCGTTCTCAGTAAGTTGCCACGAGGCAAGTCGCAAGTTGTGGCAAAGAGTGACCGGGGAGAGTCGAGACCACCAGACACTAATAGGTACTGCATAGGTTGGACCATATCTGGACACGTACGTATCTTGCTCATGATAAGAAACGGCAAACACGAAGTTTTTTGGTGTTTCAACTCAAAGAAAGTTGGTGTTGACTAAGGTACTGAGCTATGTGCGCGCTGTCCCCCCTGCACCAATCCGTGTGTCCTCGTCTTTTGTCACCGACTTCCAAAAAAGAAAACAAAACCCCCGTAACGGAGTTTCGAGACGCTCACCAAGCGCTAATAGAAGGAAGCATCTCAGAAACTTGGAAAAGGGCGGTTCTCGTCTTCAGCTCCGAACAAATCGAATGAAAAGCGTGATGAATGCTGAAGGAATAATTACGACGTGAAGATATTTCACAAACACAGCTAGCGGCGAATTGAAGGCTTCCTTTTCAGCAAGCGTCTCTGGAATATTATGGAGATGGGGAGGAGGGGGGGAGAGAGAGGTTGGTAAACCTGGTTTGGTGCAGTATAAGGTAGGGACTAGGGAGGGTATGCTCCTCCTACCTAAATTCAAGAGTAACAATAACTCTATAGTTAAAGGCTTGCGCGGTAATATCGGTCTGTTCCAAGATTGGAAACTCGCAACAACGTTGGCTGCAATGCCTGGCTGATGACAATAAATAGTCTGTTAATCCCCGTGTACAGTGCAAGGCTCCCATCGACATGTCTTCCCTCGAGTCTTTGTGCGTTGGCAAGCGACTTCGGGCCGGGACCACATCCCGCTCAAGAGTCAAAAAGACCGTAAAACATCCGAGTCGGGCGCCGGCGGGGTCCGTGAAGCAATGGGGCCGACCGGCCGGTGTGCCCGACGACCAAAGCTTGGGGAATGGTGGCTGCAGAATGACTCGGTGTTTAGGACATGAGTGAGGCATTTTTTTCTTCTCTTTTTCTGTCTGTTAATTACGGCGATGGCAACCGGAGAGTATTAAAGAATGGGTGGGTGTTGTGCTCCATGCTTGTACACTCGACACGACGCTGCCAGTCCCGCGGAAGGAGAGGAATCGCGAGGGAGGTATTAGTTAGTTGATGGCTTGGATCTCGCGGCGTCACATGTAGTTATCAATTAAAACAACAAGGCCCCCAAATGACCTGGAGTAGTTGCGAGACTGTTTGAATAGGTGTTCAATTTCCTTGATGACACTTCATTTCTCGCCAGAAGAACTCGAATGGAGGGCAGCAAAGAATAAGATTGGTGTCCTAAAAGACAGGCCTTGATTTGAAGGTAATTATCGCGGTAATTAACATCGGGCCATAAGTAACGGCCATGCATACCTCCATCATGCACCCGCTTCCTTGAGAGCTGCCTGCCCCTGTTTTATGATCAGCTCCGTCATCTCAACACTCAACCCAGGCAGCGGGTTCCTCTGTCCCTTGGCATTCAGCGACCCGGGTGCCTTTTTGTCCGTCAGGTCGATGGAAGTCACGATTTCTGCCGCCTCCGAGTCGGTCAAGTCCGTCTTCGGATTCTTCTTGTTGTCACCGATTGCCTTGGTCCGGGGAGTGCCTTTCGTTTTGGCGGCCTGCTTCGGCTTGGCCTTTGTGCTCCTTTTCTGCGTCCCTGCCACCGTCGGCTCTTCTCGCACGGCTACTGTCTCGGCGCGGGAGAGGTGCATGTCGTGTATCAGCGAAGGGGCTTCGGCGCCCTTGAACTCGACGTTTCGGTTGTTGGCGGCATGGCTTGCTTGACGGACTGCGAGACCGTCGAGAGCAGGCTGACGACAAGAAGTAAAAACCCGGCATCAGAGACGTTGCCCAGAGGAGATGCGCCGGGACGAAACTTACCAGGGCTGATGCACCGCTTGACAAGGCCAGGGCGAAGACTGACAACCTCATTTTTGTTCTCGTTTTTTTTTTCCTTGGCGTGAAGGGTGTGTGTGGGACGGATTTGTTAAGCAGCAGAGGGATGTCAGAGTCCGCAGAGCAAAGTGATCGTCAACTGCGGAATAAAAGGAAAAAGAAGAAAACGTGCAACAAAGTGAGCGTGTGTGTGTGTGTCGACGCTGGACTGCTGGTTGACCAGAAGTTGGGAAATCACAACATCAAGCAAAGAGAGTGAGGCCGATACAAATAGAGATGGAGGTGGGTGGAGGGGAGGGGAGGGAGGGGAGAGGAGGGGAGGAGGGTCCAAACACTTTTGGAACGGGTTCTTTTATCTAAGCTATATGGAGTTTACAGTGTATGCCATCTCAAGTTGGCGAGCACCAGTCACGTCCGAAGTTGAGTACGAACCTACCTACATCGTAAGGGGCCCGTCCAGTCTCCAGAGGCCATGTGTGCATCTGGGCGCCAGTATCATATGTGTGGAGAAGGGGGGTAAATGGAAGGTCTCAACCACACGCAACGCCACCCTGGAACCGGTCGCCGTGGTCTCGGTCGCACATCGGGGCGCAACCAAGTTGCTTTTGGGAGCCAAGGGGTGGGTGGGTTGACCGTTGACGGGCGGAAACGGCCCAGGCCCGCGGGCCATAGCCCAGGGATGATGCCGTATATCCTAAACTATGGCGAATCAACTGGCAGACTGAGACAAGACGAAACAGGGATTCTTGATTCTTGTAACTCGGAGAGTGCACGCCCACAGAGATTTCTTCCAAAAAAGTATGGAGCAGACATTCCGAAGCCATCGGATGTTTTTGAGAGTTGGGACCCGTACATAACATTCAGTCCGGGGGAGGGGGACACGGGAGTCGATATGTGTGCTAATAAGTCTAATACATAACATGCTGGTTTGCTGAGTGACATCAAAGCGCCTCGTGTCTGGCTTGCTGCGCGCTCAGTTCCAGCAGGACTTTTTTACACCTTTGCACTGCCGGACTCTATAATTACCCAAGGCAATTACACTTGAAAAGTCTAGCTAGTGGACTGGTGTAAAGTAGGTACTCTGTAGAAGCACCACCCATCATCATAATACCCGGCCAAAAGGTCGCCGCCCCTGTTCGTACATCGGGCGGGGAGACAGCTGCAGAGCTGCTGCCTCTCTGACTCTCCTGCTTGCCGTCCAAACATCGGGATTCGCATTGAGACCGACACCGCGAGCGCACCGACCGCCTTTGCGGGTTGGTTGACTGCACCTGATAGTCTGCTATGGGGGCCCGAGATGGCCAAGTAATTAATGGGTGTGGCGTCGTGAAACAGCAACGCCCGACTCGACAATCCTGTGACCAACCAAAGGCCCGCACGCAGCATCATTCTCGTCACTTGATGGGTACTCCCTGAGGTGGACAGCATGCATCATTATCAACCGCAGAGGATGCGTGCGCGCCCACTTCGCAGCCAAGACAAGCCTGGATATTCCTCTGTCTCGTCTGCCATCGAGGCTGTGCTTTTAGAGATAGGGCTGATGCCGATAATTACTGATTGCCAGGCTAGCCAGTTTTGGTTTGAACGGCCAGATAAGTCTAATCTTAATTGCCGTGGGAGGGGCCGCATCTAGAAGAAGCGGATCGGGATTGATTGCATACTGTTTTCTATTTCATACCTTTTAACTTAGGTACCGGTGCACCTACCTACCTACCTACCTTTTTCCCATTCGCATCCATCCGGGATCCACAATCCGGCCGGCACCGACGGATAGCCGGTCAATTAACTCGGCCCCGGGGCTGGGTACGGGATTATCATTACGTGCATTTAGGGGAACGTGTCTAGTGGGTGGTTCTCTCCCCACACCCACACCGGCGGCGTCTTCGTCGTGACTTAGTCCGCTCATTAATTTTCCGTTGAGTCGGCCTTCCTGTCTCTGGCAAGTCGCCGAGGGTGGCCGGAGTCGAGTGCGGCATCAAGGCTCCGGGAAGACTCGCCATTCTCAATCGCCATGCTTCAGCAGTCGCATCACTCCGTCATATTGACAACCCTTTCCCGTGGTTCGGCGCCGGGCACTATATCTGTGACCGGGCACGGCCTACGATGGTATATCGTCGTCAAGTATCTGTATCGGACGTGGGTGGGGCCGATTGTCGAGGCCGAGAGAGTCAGACTCTACGGGTCGCATGTGGACGGGGGCCGCCAGTGCGCCCAATCGCATTTCTTCTTTCTTCTCGGGTTCCTTTCTCCTTCTGCGAGTCATTCGCACCGTGGTTAGCTGGAGACGTTATATACAGGGGCTCATCTCACACGGTTCAAACGGTTGCAAAGGAACAACACTTGTAAATGTAAAGATGTCTTGCTTGAGGAGTTTGTAGGAGGAGGACGGGGGCTGTCGAGGCCCGTGGTCAAACTACGTGTATAATTAGATTAGAATCAACAACTGACTCTTGATGAACTGCTCAAACTATTAATGTAATAAGTAAAAAAAAAAAAAAAACCCTAGACTAAGCAAGCAAACAGCTGCACCTTCCGCTTCTTATTCCCAGCAAATCAAGTTTCGCGGTGATACGGAAAGATGCCCCTGTCCTTTTCTACTCGAGCGGAAGATGTTGGGCAAATGGTTTGTCCTTTCCAGTGCGAAGTTGCCGAGGCCATCAGAAGCAAGAGTATCAGTGTCTTCACAGCCACCACACACAGAAACCGCCAAGATCGAGCAGCGGTTGCATTACCGCAAGCGGAAGTGCCACTTGGGCAATCAAGTAAGACAGGTCACGTACGGAGGGGATCACTCACTCATGGCATGTCTCTGATCGCCGCTGATCAACTTCACTTGGAGTTTTTGGTACGATGGAAGTAATTACAGCTCGAGGTTCCAGGTGCCGTTAGAAATGGTTCAATAGGGAGAGGCAGATGGAAACTATTCAAGACTGTAATTATTTCTACTACATCTTTCGTCGGCCTTACGCTCGGCCGACGGGGTAACACATCACACACACCGATATCCGAACCTGGATGGTTTATACCAGTATAAATGCAATTGCATTTAAATACGCTACACACGTCGATAAACACTCACGGAGTCCCAAGGTACAACCACTGGGGCGACAAATCTAGTCCGAGCTACACCCTAATGCTGTTTGGACGAGACTAGGTAGTTTGGACTAATCTTACCTTTGTATACATTGCTCCTTTTCTCGAGCCATGCGTATGCCGAGATTCCGAGTTACGATAATCTGCGGGGTAGCATTCAAGGGAAACTAAACCAGGCAGGACGCCAACGTCGGGACGGAACAAAAGACCCTGACAAGCCCAAATGCTGGGAATCTATCTTGGTAGGCTGGCAGGAGCTGGCAAGACGTTATGGTTATGGGTACATGTCGAACAGTACAAACGCCTCAGAACGCCCAAAGTTCGTGTCCGCGTGAACGGGTCATCTGTTTGCGGATCCCAACCGGATGCCGGCTGAATTTCTGCCCTGTATGATGTCGGTCAAGCATCGTGAAGCCCTGCCACCTCCCACGTACCACACACACACCACGAATGAACCGGGGCACAACGGCTTTTAGAGTTCCAAAGACTTACGGAACCGCTGATCGGGCACCTCTTCGGGGAATGATGCCGTGACATGACATTGAGACATGACATCGTACATGGTCCAATTATCCAAGTCTCTGACTTTGGAAACTGGACAAACCAAGAATGCGAAGGGGAGCCAGATACACCTATAAATGTCCACGGATTACTGAGAAGGGTGTCACTTTTACACGCGCTTCTCAACGAACTCTCGAACCATTATTACAACATAGCAGCCCCTATCCAGCCTCACCTCCAGCCTCACCTCCTCGATATCCATCACCATGAGAACACTCAACAAGACTATCGCCTTCACCGTGACCATGTAAGAGAGATACGTCTTCATGCTTGAAACCGTAGTGCTAACCAAGTCATAGTTGTTCCATCGCTGGAGCCACCAGCAGTCCATGTCAGACCGTCACGTCCATCGGGAGCGTCTGCCCCACGTTCTTCCTCCCGGCTTGCCTTGCCTTATCCACCATTCAGAGCCGTTGTGGTTGCCCGACCACGGTCCCGACAACAACCGTCGACTACCCTTGCGAAGGAGTGCGACCTACCGGCTGCATGGGGACGTCATACATCTACGAGACCGCGGTCCCTACGTGCGAAGGACACAACCTTCCCACTCCAGTCATCCCGACTTTCGTCACTATTACAGCGCCCATCGTGCCGACCCCGGTTGAACCGCAGGCCTGCCCTACGGTCTTTACCAGAGAGACTGTTTGTTCTACGTGCATCCAGCCCATGTGCGTGAAGTTCTCCACCATATCTCGGCTCTGTCATTGCCCAACTCGGGTTCCCACCATCACTCAAGCATTCCCATGCGGCGGAGGTTGTCCTGGTGGCTGTGCAGCCACTCAATACGTTTATGCCACCGAGACACCCGCTTGTACGTCGTCGAACTAAGGTAGATGAAGAAGAAGAAAAACTCCATGGTTTTAGTTGGTCTGAGGTTGATAGAGGTTGGTTGGACCGAACAGGTGGCACCAAAATGATTATCCAAGGTTTCTGGGTATTGTTTAGTCAATAATTGGTGCAGATATCAGGCCGGCAACACTTGGGGAAGATGGAAGTTTGCAATCTCCAATGAGGAGTGTCAAGACGCACTTAGAGAACGGGCTTTATTAGTTAATGATTTAACTATTGGGCTAATTTCAACTCAAAATGAGCTTATCACAACGTCAGCTTCCCTTCCATATCATGCTGTCCCCCGCTACCGCAATCATTACAAAATCACAAACGCATCACTCGAGACATTCGGCGGGACTTCCGAGGAACAGTTTGCGGCCCGACGCTGGTGAGAGTGGGAACGACGGGGTTGATCAAGCCCGTCTCGGGGTCAAAGGTGACGCGGTCAATGGCGGTCTCGCGTCGGTAACCGCCGCCGCCGGGGATGGCGAAACGGTGGTAGACGATGTACCAGTCATCCGTGCCGGGGACGTTGAACATGGAGTTGTGACCCGTGCCGAGGATCCCCTGGGACGGGTCCTTTTGCAAGATGACGCCGCGGTACGCCCACGGCCCAGCGAAGGATGCGGAGGTGGCATAGCCGACGCGGTAGTCCTCGGAGCCGGTGTCGTCGATGGAGTAGGTGAGATGGTAGAGGCCGGACCGGTACACGACGAAGAGCCCCTCGCGGAAGTCCACCAGGCCATCCATGGGCTGGGTCGTGTTCCAGTTGACCGAGACCATGTCGTCGTTGAGCTCCGCCACGAGAGGGCGACCGTTGCCCCAGTAGATGTAGTGTTTCCCGGAGACGGGGTCGCGGAAAGCCGCAGGGTCGATGGCTTGGGACGCGGTGATAGCCTCGCTGTTGAGGATCATGGCCTCGGGCTCGGCGGTGAAGGGGCCCTCGGGGGCATCGGCGACCGCGACGCCGATGGTCTTGGTGTTCAGCGCCGCGTTGTGGCCGCTGAAGTAGAAGTAGTACTTGCCATCGCGCTCGGCAATGGTGGGCGCCCACGCGTTGCCGGTGGCCCAGGGGACGTTGCCGTTCGCGCCGTCGAGGGTCAGGAAGGGCTGCTCTCCGCGGGTCCAAGTAACGAGATCCGTCGACTTCCACGAGTAGAACGTATTGCCGCCCCAGCCGGGAACGCCGTCGGAAGTCGCGTAGATGTAGTACACGCCGTTGAAGACGGCGACGTTGGGGTCCGCGTAGAGGCCAGGCAAGATGGGGCTGCCCATCTCGACAGCGCTGACGGTCCATTCTGCCACATACTTGCCATCCTTCTCCAAGACGTACTTGACTCCGGCACGGAGATCAACAGTGCTACCAGAAGCCGGCGACGAGATGACACCCTCGGTGGTGGTGAAGGTCGGCGCAAGGGCAGCCAGGTCGGTACCGGGCTGGACCGCGAACAGAACTTTGCCAGCAGCGGTGTCGATGATGGCTGGGACCTTGAGAGCAGAGGAGTCGGCGAGAGAAACATTGGCGATGACCCCCACGTTCCCAGTGCGGGAGAGAACCTCGGTGTCGAGAGCTCTGCGGGCCGGTGCATGCCCCCTGAGAGCGGCAAGCTCGGCGGCGGTGACCGGGATGACGGTTCCGTGTCGCGGGCTGGATGGCAGGTTGTAGGATGCCGAGACCTTCCAGTCCGGTTTGCTAATGTCAGCAGTCTCGAGCGGGATGTAGCCGCGGCCGCCGTACTCGTCAACGAAGAGGTAGAATTTCTCGCCGTGAACATCATTCGGGTTGGACTTGAAGACTGTCGGGCCCTCGACGGCGCTGGTGCCGGCGTTTCGGCCGATACATGAGCCGCTGATGGTCCACGAGTCTAGCGTGGATCGAAGAGATGCTGAGCTCTCCTGGATTATGTCACTGCAACCGGTGCCGCTGGCGCCCTCGTCCTTGGTGAAGCGGTAGTAGGTGTCGGCGGACTTGATGACGGTTGAGTCGATTCTCGACATTCGGGCGTCTTGCCACACCGACGTCTCGCTGAAGGTGACAAAGTCGCGGGTCGTCGCGTACAGCATGCGGTGGTAGGTGCTGCCTGTCCGGTTGACATCGCTGGCCTCGTAAAGGGACGAAGCCCAGAAGACCAAGTAGGCGCCGAGTTCCTCATCGTAGAACGCTTCGGGAGCCCAGGTGTTTCCAGCCTCGGGTGGAGAGACCAGGATATGGCGTTGCTCAGACCAGGTCTTGAGGTCATGAGACTCCCAAACTTCGAGGTAGCGGCTTCCGATGCGTACCGAGTCGCCCCAGGACGTCCCAGAGCCGATGGAGAGATCCGTGGCGATGAGGTAGAACGTGTCACCTTCGGGTGATCGGATGAGGAAAGGGTCTCGCAGTCCCTTGGTGCCGAAAGACGAGGTAATGGTCGGCCGGCCGCCGTTGAGCTCCGCCCACTGCAGCGCATTGTTGCCCTCGCTAGCCGCGAAGAAGATGTTCTCGTCAGCGAGGGAGTTCCCCGTAAAGTAGGAGAAGGCATAGCCCTCGAATGGGTCGAGTGACACGGCTTTGCGCACCGAGGCAACGAGCACGCGTGTTCGGGAAATGGCCTCGTGGTTGATGGTTGCTGTAAGGTTGACGGGGGTGTCCGCAGTTTGTCTCTTGACGACACCACTGCTCGAGATGACGGCCGGAGAATTGCTTTCCCACGATACGGTCAGCCCATTCGAAGTGGTAGGCAAGTGAAGGTTGCCGCGGACGTCATCGAGGTTGGCGACTGTGAGAGCGGCTAGAGCAGCATCGATTTGTTCAATCTCGTTAACCTCATCATCACTTTGTCCGCTCACAGTTGCTACAAGAGCAAGTGCGGTGAACACCCAGAG
Organism: Colletotrichum tanaceti; assembly: GCA_005350895.1. Taxonomy (NCBI): domain Eukaryota; kingdom Fungi; phylum Ascomycota; class Sordariomycetes; order Glomerellales; family Glomerellaceae; genus Colletotrichum; species Colletotrichum tanaceti. The sequence goes on from PJEX01000156.1 coordinate 99,210, forward strand.
TCGAAGGGGATGCATGGCTGGGCGTATGCGAAGGGGTCCTCAACTTTCAAGAGGAGAGTTGCGATGGACATCGAAGCTTCCACACAACTAAATGCTGGCGGGTATGTCTATCAGACTTTATAGGAATATCCATCTCTCTGACTAGAAATTACATCACGCCTGAACTGCTAAGGTAGCTAGACATGGGGAGATGCGCAATGATCGAGACCTTGACTGGCCTGCCAAGAGGACATAGATGATCTAACTATGTCAAATGACTAGCGCTAGACTTAAAAAAACCCACGGGTACCTATTTGGGTTTAAACCTATCTAACCTATGGGTTCTAGGTGGGGACCTAAATAGGTTATGGGTTGGTGTGGGTTATGGGTATTTTTAGGTAGGCCTAGGTTTAGGTTTATAGGTTAGACCTATATAGGTATTCCCTACTTATAGGTTTAGGTATTATAGGTACTTAATAGGTACTTATAATAGTGCTACATTTAAAAGTAAGGAAATTTAGAATTCACTACCTAACCCTATATAAATAATATACATAAAAAACCCCTTTAAGTAACTACCTCCTTAGCTACTTTAATAGTAACCTAGAAAGTATTATATTATCCTTACTACTATCCTTATTATTATCCTTAGATAAGGAGGATAAGAGGTCTAGTTAGGATCTAGTAGGCTAGCTATAACTAAAGCTAAGAGATATAGGTAAGCTTAAGAGTATTTAGGAGGTCTATTAAGACCCCTCTAATTAAGGGGAATTAGTCTAATTATAGGTACTCTATAACTTAGATACTAT
>PJEX01000157.1:0-59162 GCA_005350895.1 Colletotrichum tanaceti
GGGGGGGGGGGGGGGGAGGACTGAGGCTCCTTCAGAAGCAGTAGAAGGAGGAGGAGGAGGCGGAGGAGTCGCTCTAGCTAGAGCCCAGCCTGGTACCCGTAGATTGAGCTGGTGTGCTGGCGAGATGAACTTGGCAGAACCTCCATGATCGGCATCCGGCCGAAATGTCGTGTGTCGAGGCAGTTTGATTCAAGTCGGCCCTTTGACTCAGGGACTGTCGTCATACCCGGGCTCGACTGAATCGTGAACACGTTCCGGGCTGCACATCCCGGACGTGAGGCAACCTTCGAACAGCGCGGACCGGAGATACACTACAGCTTGCCACCTGACCTACCGACTGCTAATTTGACGTTGCAGGAACACCCGCCGTCGACGTGATAACGGCTCCCTTGCCTGCCGAGATGAAGAAACGCAAGGCTCACCTGGCCGGCTGTATGGGTTACGACCCCAACCTCGCCGCAAAGGTATGCGAAGCATGGAGCATGTATCCGTAAGGAAATGCAAGTTCATTCATCCTTCATCCATCGCTCACCTTTTTGGGGCAAACGAGCAAGGCGAGAGCTGGAGACAGTGGCCCGAACGCCAGATCAGACGAGCTGCATTCCCTACCTACCTACTTATTACGCTTCTCGCGCCAGCTGCTTTAGAAACAGGAGCCCGCCCCCCCCTTCTCTCTCACCCTCGACAGCTGCAGGCTCCGCCCCCCACTCGGAGCCGGCAGAAGCCCTGCTTTTGCAAGCGTCTCCCGGTGCAGAGCCCAACCGCATTCGACCTGTGCTGGCACAAACCCGAATCGACTTGCTTGAAGGTGTCCTTGTGTGTAACACGACAGACAGCCCTACCTACCTCCGGTTCGGGGACTCAGCTGTGCCGTGCTTGACGCCGAGGGTTGTGACCACACAGCGCCATGTGTGTGTGTGTGTGTGTGTGTGTGTGTGTGTGTGCACAATCCTCTTGTGTACCGAAAATGTACGTAGCGAATTTTCCAGAAGCATTTGGCTCGCCTTCCGAGCGGCGGTTGGGCATGGGTTCGCATACCGCTCCCACGTGGATGATCGTGGGTCTGCTATCCCAAGTGGATATTTCATGCGCCTTAGTCCATGGTTCATCGTGTCAATGAGGCCAGTGAGGAGGAGGCTGCTGCTGCTGCTGCTGCTGCAAGCACAGCTCGTGTGTATCTCTGTCGAAGTAGCGGCGGCCGCGCGGGGGCGGCGTCTTTCTCGGGAAGAAAACAACAAGCTGGCAAACTTTTGACAAGTCCAGACGCTGCTGCGTTGCGATATTAACCTATTAGGGTGAGTGCTGGGCGTGGAATGGAATACCTATCCGTATCCATATTAGCGCCCAACCAGCGGTACACTAGGCAGGTAGAAAGCGACCCTTGCAATCTCGGGGATAACTCGATTTTGTCTGTCGACTCAAGAGCTCAAGCAGCCGGCAGAGTACCTACACGTACGAAACAGATGTGTGTGAATGCATATCGTGTCGATGCATCCGTAGGCCGTGCCGCATCTTGCAGGCGGAGACCTTGACAATTCACGGAGCAGGAGAGTGATTTCAGGGATGTGTATCGCTGTGCCGCCAAAACGCCAAAATTGCGAGGAAAGGATAGAAAGGTATCCGTACTCCGTGGTTTTTTTTTTAAAAAAAAGAAAAAAAAAGCTCGTGAGGGGTATTTGGAGCAGGAGGTGCGCTTCACATCCCAGGCTTCCCCCCCTCCTCGTGTCAAGGGCCTGACTAGTGTGGTCATTGACCAGTCGTAGGAGGCTTGAGCAGGATTCCCGGCCGGCACTTTGCGTATGCGTGGTACACGTACTTCTTCACACGCCCACGGGGCCGCCTTCCTCAGCAGGTATAGGTACTTGCCGCTTCCGAAGCGCTCATCGGATACGAGCGAGTCAGAACCGAATGGTGTGTTCTAGTCCCGTGACGGTGACGAACTGATCAAGTCAACTCTCTCCACGCGCCTGGCTTAGGAAGACGACTGCACCAGATACAACAGATACTCACTCTGTTGAGGATTCGCTCCATTGGAGAATCGCAGCTTACCGTCAGACGTGAGGGGCAAGGGAACCTAACGCGTTGGCTTCCTCGCCAAAGTTTGTAAAAAACACGACCTGTTGACGTAGTTTGTCTTCATGACTCGTGCAAATACACCCATGTCCGTCATTTTGCAAGACGAGACGAGACGAGACGAGACGAGACGTGCGCAAATTCCGATTCCCAAGAAACAGCCAACATCTTTGCATGCAAGTTGCAAGTGGCGGTCAATCGATCATTCGATGGCGGGATTCGCGGACCCGAGCCCGACGCGACCTATCTCGCTCTCTCTCTCTCTCTCTCTCTCTCTCTCTCTCTCTCTCTCTCTCTCTCTCTCTCTCTCTCTCTTCTTTCTTTGTGTTATGTCAGGTGGATTCGAGAGATGACGCCGCTGTGAAAACCGCGATGCATTCGAGCTTGTGCTGCATGCAATCCTGACAGGGTTTGTCTGTCAGCTGCGTGACTGCGTCTACACTACAGAGCACCTAGGTACCTTCTCGACGCGTCGTGACGGTGGAGTCATCGGGGGAACCGCAAAACAGCCTCAACCGGGCAGTGAGTGCTGAAGCCACGCGGGAGGGGAGACCAGCCGCAAGGCTCCACCAGGAGCGCGCTTGTTGTTGGAGTACCGTGGTGTATCCGTACGGATACAGTAGAGGGTCCACGGAGAAGAAGCTTGAGATCCCGCCGCTGTAGAATCTCCAACTCCAAAACCAAAAAAAAAAAAAAAGTCAGCCTCCTTTCGGGAAAAACCAAAGGGACTAACTACGGTACACTACCGGTATGGATAATGGATACTAGGTTGTCAGAACCACTTGCCCCGCAAAGAAGGCTGGACAACCGTTGCAACACTCGCACATTTTCCATCCACCAGGCTGAAGCAACTGAGAACAATGTCTCTCCATCAGCGATGACGGCTCGTGAGCGCACCCTCAGTCCCGAGAACAGCCGCCGTCAGCAAGCCAGAACGCATAGCGCCTAGACCTGCCATTGTTGGATGGGGGAGGGGTGACATTGGCCGGCAGTACTCTTCCCCCTTTTCCAGTGTCCCTGACACGTCAAGACTTGATGTGCACCCTGTGCTGGATAAACCATGATGAATCGATCAAAAGTACGGATACAAGAACTTCCATCAGAACCGAGGTATCCGTACACACCACCACAAACCCCTGCCGGGATCGCCAGCCACAACTCAGCATCGGATTTCCTCTCCAAGCACACCCCCGACTCTCTTCGGCCAGGGATATGTACCAAAGAGCTGCTGCTGTGATTTCGTTTTCGCTCGCTCGTCGCGCAAGACCTTATCAGCTGATGGCACGCAATTTACCCGTCCCAATGTATTTGCAACATATGATGGATACATTGTAGGTATGCAAAGTTGTAGCGACCGGGATGCCGCTCTTACGTGTTCGGAATCATGTCTCCTTGCTAACGCTCCCCCTTCTTCTTCCTCTTCCTCGTCTTCTTCTCCTCCGCCTCATTATACTACTGCTTGTGGGCCCACGACGACTACCTACCTACAGCATGAGCAGCCTAAGACTTGTCGCACCGGGGGCATCGTCGCACAAGATTAGCGGACGTGAGTTCCCTATTGGATCGAGCTAGGCCGGAAATGGCTCCTGTTTGTCATCTCTCTCTCGGCCGATTGTAGGAGGGCGTTCGTTAAGCTTTGGCCGCCAAAAGCCAACGGGATTCCAGTCGAAAAACGACCGAGCGGAAGAGGCATTTGCCGGGGGTCGTCATAATTATCTCCACGGATGCGAGGTTCTCACAGGGCTTCTACCAAGTCTGTCACAGCCTACACGCAGTGCAGCCATAACGACAGACGCGGCACGACAAGACAATGATGGGCGGCGGTGTCGGACGGAAGCCGCTTGGCGGATTTTGTGACTGTCGGATATCTCTCCGCCCTCGCCTCCCCCCCCAAAAGCCAAGCATTTTGTGACCACTGTGCTTTGCTCTGCGCCTAACTTGAACCTTGATGCTAGAACTACGAGGGTAGGCCAAAGCACCGCCGCGTCCTCCTCCATTCTTCTCGGACTGAAAATTCTGCACCCTCCCATGGTCCATGATGCAAACGTGGCGTGAGTGACTCGTCACTGGGATCAGGGTCGCGATAGCGTCCCATACACAGCAGCATCAGAGAGATGCATCGCCACCGTCTGATGTGAAGGCATCATCGTACGCCGTGCTCCTTGACGATGGGAACTTCTTCAAAGATGGCCAAAGCTCCCGCATCTTGAGCTTCTAGAAGCGAATAATGGGGAATCGAAATACCGGCAAGGAGGGTTGAACGGGGCCGTGGACCCTCTTCATCACCCACGCAGCACGGTCGAGCGTCATCGTCCCACGACTCTCAAGCTGTCCAATGCGTCCCACGGCGGTCCCGTGGCGGTCCCTCGCGTTCAGAGAAATGCGGCTAGCGACGCCACGGGACCAGGGGGGTGCTGTCAAGGAGTGAGCTATGCCGAAGACCCGGGTATAATCTGCATGCTGGGCGTAATGTCGCTACTTCTTGCGCTGCAACCTCATCGCCAAAAACGGTCACCAGCTCAGCGCAAACTTCCTGGTGAAGGGTGCCTGTCAGTTAACCCCTCGATCCATGCGTTGTAAAGACACCTATTCAACGACGAGCAGCAGCCTGTCCGTCGGGTTGTTCGTCATTCATCCTTCACCTTTGGCAGTCTCGTGATATCGTCCTGACCAAGCACCCTGGTAATTCGGGGGAAGAGATATGGGAAGTTGGAGGTGAAATGCAAGATTTTTTTTTAAAAAAAAGGTTGCTCCTTCAGAGGCCTGTATTTTTCGCACCCTTGCAGCAGATGGATGGTGCAGGTGTTTGGAGTGGCTGGGGTGGTTGGTTGCGTGGTGCACAGTGCGTGTGTGATTTTGGGATGAGGTACGGAGTAGTAGTAGGTTAAAAGGAAAACGCTGATTCTAAATTCCGCCGTATGCGACTGTTGCGTTGGTCGGCCAGGGTCGCGAAATGTTGATCAGTTAGGACAAGCGCCAGCCCTTTTGTCAGTATGCTTGTGCACTTGATTGTGGTGTCCGTCAGTTCAGGGTCCCACGCTTCTGAGAGGATACGGATATATTTCTGTAGGCAGTTCGTGATGAAGGTACTGTACTTCGTGGCTATGGCTCATATGGGTCCAGCGAGATCGATCTCTGTGCCCCATTATCCATCATTTAAGATGGCCCCGTCCCGTTGCGGACAAGATGCGGAAGCTGCTGCCCATTGGACGGCGGATGCGGGTAGAGATGGGTCGCGAGGCTCTATGGCTCACTTCCTTGGGTTGACGACCAAAAGAAACGTCCACTCGTGGAACATTAAAATAATCAATGACAAACTTGGTTCAGAAACCTTCTTGTCGCCGTGGCGTCGTCTGTGCAGTTTCATTCATCCATCCTCTCAACCTCGGCCACTCTGTTATCAGGAACTAGCCGGAGTTTGGCAGGCCGGCACCATAACAGACGGTCGGACGTTGCTGACAGCGAAGCGGTGACTCGGCCAAAGTCCGATCTTGTTGCGTAGAACAGCGTGTTTTGGGGCCGTTTCGCTTGACTCGTGGGTCCTGACAGCATCCCCCCCCCCCCCGGTCAAGAAGTCAGCGTGAAGGAGAGGCATTATGTGGTACGCATCCGTATTCGTTCGCTATTTGCCGGCACCTTGCCTGTCAAAGGTAAGCTGACGGAAGGAAGGCTTACTACGTAGTACGTTCAGACATGTTATGCAAAGCTGATAAATGTGCGTTGTGGCCGCGGCTACTGTCATGCCAAGCGGCATGGAACTGTAGTCAACCTCTTGGCCCATCATCATAGGCCTGCCAAATACTCGGTACAATGGACACCATGTCTTGACATGGTACGGATACAGAGAATTATTTGGTCATTCGCAATTCAGAGATTTGTTGATGGCCGTTCCGATCTTACACAGCGCGCGACACCGCCAGAATCCAGGCAAATTGTAGCAAGGGGTTTCCCGGAACCATTGAGTCACCCGGGTTCTTGTTCTAGAGGACTTCTAAACCTGGGCAGTCGTATCGAGAAGGATTACCTTGTCACTGACCGTGGCATGGCTTCCAGTGTTGCCGGACCGTTGTGCATTTTGAACTTGAGTGGCATAACGACTCGAAACCGTAGTCTGGGAAGAGGCGGGATGATAAGTCTATGAGGTGCCATCGTGACCCGCCATAGACTCGCATCGGAAACGTCCGTCATGCGAGATAAATAAACAAGCAGTCGAAGACCATACTACATCCAGGACTGATCCATCTGCCGTGAATAATAGACTCAGGAGGCTGGGATGGTCAACACAGGGTACAGTCTTCCAAGGAAGGCATCGGTTAGCGCTATCAGTACGCATTTCCAATGATTGGAACGTTCCGGCTTCAGGGTCCGAATATTACCGGTACCTCGACATTACGTAGTGGACGTAGAATCATTTCATCATACGTCGAAATGAACGAGCCGCCGCACCGAATCATGTTCCGCAGTGGTGCAATTTCAATTGGCCCTCAAGGAGGCATGTTCCGTAGATTGTTCAATGGCCAGGTGATTCGTGTTCCGTTGCAGCGCGACTGACCCCTTGCTAAGCAGGACTCATCGACAATGGTTGGCGTGAGAATCCCAAATGATTGATTGCCCGTCGGTACTCGGCCCCGAGGTACCCGCTCTCTGTTGTGCTGTGCCCCGAGGGGGTGGTGGGCTTGTGAAAACGGCGTGATGCTGATGGGATTAGGTACTCTGTACGGAGTACATACTACGGAGTATTACACGTAGTAGATGGCGTCGACCCAGGTGTGGAGTAGCCTGCTCGGAGCATACCCGCCTTCTGACCACTGTATCTGTATCCGTGCAGAGTACAGATACAACCGTCCCCAACCTTTCACAGGGACGGCTGGTTTTCTTTTTTCTCTCTCTTGCAGGCGGTGTCGGGGCGCCGGATGAGCCTACCATCGCCGGTGTGTCGTAGGAACGCCGAGATCGAGGCATACTTGTGCGACTATGCCGCACATGTACGTAGCCATATCCCTGGCGCGTGTTTTGTTCTGCAGCAGACAGCAGGCGCCAAGGCCGGTTCCCGAGCCAGAAGAGAGGAACGAATGCCGCTCATTGTCCCACGCCAAACAGCGAGCGAATGCATCTTTGATGCATCCAAGGAAGGGGCAGGGGCTGATCCTCGCAAGGTGCAGCTGGCGGGTACCTCGGATCTCGAAGCGGCGGGCAGGGCAGTGGGCAGCAAGGTGCCCTGCCCTGCCCTGCCCTGTCCCGTTTAGGTGCTCCTATTCTTACATATGAATTGTAGGCGGTCGCAGCGCTTGCCATCAATACATCGTATGGTCCTTTGGGAGGCGAGAGCCAGGGCTGAAGACGATATTTCCCCATTCGAGGGCACCCTTGAAGTCGAACCGTCGCAGGCTATCTATTTGCACAGTAAGGCAAGCGTGCGATTGCCACTTTGATCTCGGTGCCGCAAGCTTGTATGTGTGTGTCCGTCAATGCGGTTCGGCATGGATGGTACAAGTTGCCAGGGTTGCCAACAGCAGCTCAAAAAGGCCTTCGATGATGACAAACAGGGGTTGACGTAATGATGAGTGGTTTTCCGGCGCGTTGGAAATGGCTCCGGAAGTCGTATTGGATTCAACCACTTGTATCGTGTATGTGTCAAGTGCAGGATGTACGGACATGGACGTAGAGCGATGCCCATAGCCACCAAAGAAACAGAGTCGACACAATACCGATAAGCATCAGAATGGCCGAAGAAGGCCTGGTAGTGAGCGCGATAATGATGACAGAGATGCAAGCGCGGACGGATGTATGGTGCCAGATCCGCCATTTGTACCAAGTCGACAAGAATCAGGGGTTCATCACATCTCCTGGCGCGTGCTTGTCTGCAGGTGGAATCCAGTGCACCCACGCATGTATCCTTATCCTGAAGAAACGGGAGTTGGGGTTCTTTCCCCCCTTTCTCCTCCCCTTTCGGGATTGAGGGGAGAGGGAGGCAGAGGAAGGAGGGGTCAAGATGGCGGCTGGCGTATGGATGGATGGATGGATGGATACCTTTCGGTCCCTGTTGGGCGCGGGAAGAACAGCACCAGGACCGCATTCGCGGGAGCGCACCTGCTGCAGTAAGCACGGGGCAGGCAAGCACTGGAGACTGGAGGCACTGGGCGACGACACCTTCCAACATGCCAGCGTGAGAACCACAGCGGCAGATAGCTTGTGTGGATGATCTGGTGAACTCTGAATATCGGAACCACGGCCGTGAGCGCCAACGTAGTGGGCTCCTGCTGCTTCGGGGCAAAGGCACACCGGGAACAACCACCAAGGGGAGAGGGAGAAGGAGCCGTGGAAGACTTGGAAGAATTGGGAGAAAGAAAAGAACCGGGGCAGGTTCGAGGACTCGAACCCCAACCGGGGGCTTGCTCGAGAGACTTCCCAGTCGACAAGGAACGTATCGCATTTGCTCGGCAGGCACAGATGGTGGTTAGGGCAATCAATGGTGGGTGGACGTGGCGGACCTTGCGGGTGTACATCTCGTGTGTGTTCTTCCTTCTCTGACCAGCGACGATACAATGCCCACGGCGCTGCCTACGGCACGACATGACACGATACAGCGGTGCAGGTTGCAGCGAGCGATTTTGTTCGAATGCGGTTTCATTTTCAGGAAGGTGTGCGATTGCGACTGCGGAGTTCTTTCCGTCCGTGTGCCGGTAGCAACTCGTAAGAGCAGCCAGCAGACAAGGCAGGCAGGCAGAAATATTGCAGTGTGCCCGACACCTAGTATACTAGGTACCTTAGGTAGCACGTATGAATACCTATCGAGCGCAACAAGGCGCCTGCTCCTTCTCAATTTGTAATTTCTATACCTTGCGGCAAACAAGCTGGATGGTATTTATCAGAAAGGCAAAATGTCCCGTCCTTGTTTCCCCCAACTTTCTAGGAAAGCTAGTCCAGAGGTGAGAGAAAAACAAGTTAATGTACTCCGTACCGCGTTTAATGATGACCAGACCATGAGGCATGCGCGGGGAAATGGTATCCTATTACGGTGAGTGCAGACGGTGAGACACAGAGTAGCCCAATTTGATTTACACGACTCGGTGCACCAATGCACGACGATGCAGAGACGGCAAGGTGGACAGAGAAGGGCGAGCAGAAGAATCAACACTTTCGAGCATAAACAATAATGATAGCATAGCCTGCTGATCAGATGCAAACCTCCCATACCTCTTTTGCACTCTTTCTGTCACCCTCACCCTCTCTGCTCCTCCTTTCTTCTCTCCATCCCTCTTCCCAGTCCTATCCCTATTCTTTTGCTAGATACCACTGATTCCGGTCCAGGGCAGTGCAGAATTGTACATAGATGAGTTTCCAACTGGGTGCCCGAGGTAAGATGTCTGTAGATCGAGAGTGGTTCGCGTCACCGCCCTGTGTTGAGGTAACTGAATCGGATGTAAAAGCCTGTGCGAATTCTCACAGGGCAACATAGGAACCTTGTCGAAGTAGGCCTTCAACCCCCCCCTGACGAATACCTGCACTATGTACGGAGTACGAGTAGATGAACTCCAAGGATGTATTGACAGGGGAAGCTAGCTCGAGATTTTCATCCCTGACGCTGACTTGCACAATGGACGTCGACCGAACCAAGTTCGCAGTACCGGTACGGATACCTCACTTGTATCTGTATTTTCCTTGCATCTTGTCTGTTTTCCTGAGCGCACACCACCGTCTCTTAAATCACCGTCGTCAAGAGCTGTTTTCGCATGTACAGTTGCCGTTCACAGTGCGCGCCATTGGCACAACCATCTCCGAGGCAGGCATCAGCATTGGCGGGCAGGAGGCGCTTTCCCTCAATTTTTTTGGGATTGCCCTGAAAATCAGGAAAGTGAGGTACGTGGGGGGCTTGTACCTTCCCATCCCCCTTCGCTCTTGCCTCCTAATTCCTTCCTTCTTTCTTGGGTGTAGGGCGCAGTCTCTCCTTGGGAGCTTCCATTACCTTCTGTCCTCCTCTTCTCCCACTTCCTCACCCGACACACTCAGTAAGGCACATACGAGCACGTTGCTTGCCTCTGTTGCCTTTCATCAGTCTACTGCTGACCATTGGCTGCACGTCCTCCGTTCGCCCACAGCGCTGACTCGACCGGAATTCCATCCACGAGAGGTAAAACACGAAACGGGACAATCAAAAACCTGGCCAATCCTCCGAGATTTAACCCCCAAAGTGGATAGACAGGCTATCAGGGAAAAAAAGAGGAACAAGGAAACAGGTCCCGCACCTCACCACCCCTACTGTATCCGTACTCTCACCTGTCTTCCCAGCCGCACCCCCCTCCCATGGAAAATTTGAACCATTCGCCGATACTTTGATCGTGGACCGCGGCGGTATCCAACTTTCTTGTTCTGGTCAGGGCTTGTCTTGTCTTTTTTTCTTTCTCAAGTCTACCTACCTACTGGACAGTAAACTTATCTCGCCTGGCATCTCGCAGCGAATAGCACTGTACTTCACACAGTCCTTGCACAAAAGGAATAACCCACCCGTTCAATCCACCCCCATCCTACTTCTTTCCTTCACCTACCGATCCATCATCCGTCAACCAGGGTTTCCGACCAACGGCCAACCTCCCACACTTTCTCCGAAAAAGGCCCTTCATAAAGACCTCGCAGTCTCCACTCCTCCCAGAAGGGGCGACATCCAAACCCACTTCTTCCCTTTTTTTTTCCCCCTCCGCTCTCCACCTCTTTGGACGGAGTGACCACCGCTCAACGGTTCCTGCCTCGCACACCCTCGGCACCCACCCCGGCAAGGCCACTTTTTTTCTTGCCCTTCCCACCCTCTGACCCCCTCTCGGCACCGCCAGGTACCTGACAGGCTTTTCTCTTGCCGAAGACAACGACGCGCCAGAGAAAAAAAATAAAAAGGATCGAGCCCCATCTGCTCCACTCCTGACCCTCCCCAAAACCACCTCCAAACGGGATCAACTGGAGCCTCAATCCCACAACCAAAAGTCCACCTTACAAACAACACTTTCTTCGCGTGTTGTCTTCTTTGGGTTCGCGACATTCTATCATCATTCGGTCGGAAAGCTTATTCTGAAGAATCTCTTTTTACTTGCACTCGAGTATTCCTTTTCTCGGCGTGCAGCATCATCTTCGACTGGGTCAGCGGCTTTGTTGTCTCGCGTCCCACAAAACTTTTCCACGAGGCCTTCGACGAGTCCCCGTACAGACGTAGGAACGCGTCTCGAACTCGCAACAAGCAAACTGCTCTGTGCGCCTTTGTCTCGACAAAAGGCCGACAGACAAGTCAGTGGATAGCATGGACGCTTCCCAGTACCCTACCAATGGTATAAACACGACCTCGGCCTCTTACCCGTCGCCCCCCGCCATCACGCCTCACCAACTTCAGCACACCAACTCCCCGTTGCCTCACCAGACTCTGCCGCCTTTGCAGCCGCAGACCTCCGCCGCTATGAACCAGATGTACGGCAGCAACCCTCACACGCCTCGCACTCCCGCGACTCCCAACACTCCAGGCTCGCAGAACAACATGCCCGCTTACCCCCAGCAACAGCAGCAGCAGCAGCCTCGTGGTGGTCCGTACCAGCAAATGGGCCAGTATCCTCCCCCGCCCCAGGGCTACGGCACCCAGTCCATGCTGCCCCAAACCACGATGGCTTCTTCTCATCCCCAGCCAATCGCGCCCGCTCCTGCGTCTGGTCGCGTTCCTCCCGTCCTTCGCCCCATGCCTGCTGGCGGCGTTATGCCCCAGCCCGGTATGAACTCCCCCTACGGACCGGGCGGTGTCATGCCTGGCGGTCTTGGTGACAGCGACCAGCCCACCCACGTTGTCGGCTCTCAAGGTCGTCGCGGCATTCTGCCCAGTGCCCCGGGACGTCCCGCTGCTACTCCCGCCGGCGCCGGCAACACTAAGAGCACTGTTATCCCGGTCAAAGACGCCGATGGCAAGTTCCCGTGCCCTCACTGCACCAAGACCTACCTTCACGCCAAGCATCTGAAGCGTCACCTTCTGCGCCGTGAGTGTCCCCCCTCCCCCGTTTTGCAATTGACGACAGCTTTTTTCGCTGACAGTTGAAATCAACAGACACGGGCGACCGCCCCTACATGTGCGTGCTGTGCCGCGACACTTTCTCGCGCAGTGACATTCTCAAGCGTCACTTCCAGAAGTGCTCCATTCGCAGAGGCAACCCGACTGGTGCTAGTCACTTGTCCCACCCTCAGGCCCATGTCAAGAAGAACGCTGCCGCGCAGAAGGCGGCTCTTGGTCAGGATGGCGGTCTCAACCACCTCAATGGTCTTGGTAACATGCCTGCGGATGGTATGGTTCAGCCCTTTGGTATGATGCCTGTGCAGGACGGAATGAGCAACCTTGCAAACGATCAGAGTCAGTTGTCGCGCTCCAGCAGCCTGACTAGGCTTGATAATGGCAGTAACCAAGACAGACGGGATTTGACAGGATCTGTCATGGATGCTTCTGGCCGAGGTGGCAACTTCGAGCAGGCATACAACGGCAATGTCCCTAGCTCCATGACGCCCAATATGAATCAACAGATGCAAAACTACAATATGCCCCCGGGTCAAAATGGAATGTCCATGTATGGCGGGTCGAACTCGAACCAACAATCGGGCCTTGATTGGTCTCAAATGTTCCAGGCTGGTGCGCAACAAACCTACGCAAATCATCAATTCCCCCCTAATCTTGGACAGACGCAGATCGCAACCAAACCCGAGCCTAATACCGGCGCCGAAAGAACACAAGGTCCTCCTGGCCATCCAAACCACCCCGAATCTCTCTTCTTGTCGACCTGGGGCGTGTCGCCATCGATCCAGGACCCCTTCACTCAACTCTCCAACCAGATCCTCAACTTCTTCTACCCTCCAGGTTCCCCGATAACCAACGAAAGCGCCGGCTTCAACCTTTACTTCTCCGCCGAAAACATACGCGACTTCTTGGAAAAGTACACCCACTTCCACGTCCACTTTCCTATTCTACACACTCCCACGTTCCGCATCATGGAGTCATATACTGGCTTGTTGGCCGGTATGTGCTGTATAGGAGCTTGCTATTCTGATCGTCTATCTCCAGACCACGTGCGCGACATGATGAACTTTCTCAAGTCGGCACTGGTTCGAGACGTGCCCTTTCTGGCCCCAACACTGGGCGGGCAGCAGCAAAATGAAAACGCTAGCGACGGTGCCTCTAGTCAAAATCAACGTGATCTTGAGGAGCTGCAAGCTGTTATGCTGCTCCAGATTCTGCTTATTTGGAACAGCACCCCTCACCACCGCGAGAGTGCTCGCGAGATCTTCCCAGCCATGACGGAGCAGGCTCGTAAGCTTCGTTTGTTGGAGGTCTCCACCAGAATGCCCCTCTTCAGTCCGCTGCACCAGAACAACTTTACCCCTCAGAACTTGAATGTCTCCACATTCGATTGGGGTGCGTGGGTTGAACAGGAAAAGCGGATACGCCTCATGCACATCATCTTCCTCTGCAACTCCGCTATGGAACTTTATTTTAACGCCCGCTCTCACATTGATAGCCTTGAGATGCACATTCCGCTGCCATCCGATGATGCGGCATGGGATGCACGGACGAAGAAGGATTGCGAAGACGCCCTTGGTCTGCACGGAGAGGAGTTGGCACGACAAAAGAATCCCAATGGGACTCAACGCAGCAAGCAGCCCGAGATGAGTTACGCCCTCCAGACATTGCTTCATGGCTCGTATCAGATCCAGCCAGGAAGAACCAACCTCTACGGCAAGTTCATTCTGATACACGCCATTCTGTCGATGATCCGGCGAGCTCAGTTGGACGGCAGTGCCGTGATGAAGGGGTACGCGACACCTCCTCTGAGCGACTGGATGACAAATGGGGCTTCGGATGCTAGCGGTGGTAACAGCGGTAGATGTACACCCGTTGACCCTGCTGTCCAAGGCTTACCAGCTCACGTTCATCACACCTTCACCATGGCATTGCAAAAATTCAAAACCAACTGGGACGCGGACATGATCAATCAGTTCCCACCTGGATCGGCAAAGAATGCTCGCAGATATGGGTTCTCCAGGGATGGTATCCACTTTTACTGGCTTGCGAAGTACCTTCTCAAGTACACAAGAACGGCAGAGCTACAGATGGATCCGGACGCGCGGTTCATGCAGGTGATGCAACTTCTCAAGTCGGTGAAGGCTTGGGTGATGTCGGATGGGACAACACGAGGCGAGGAAATGGGATCGGTTGGAGAAATCGACAAGGATTTTGGAGTGGCAAACATGACACTCGACATGGCACGACTTTTTAAACCTCTTCCGGCGGTGGTGGAGGACCCAGGAATATCTTCTGTTCAAACGGATATCGGCACGGCGGGCGGCGGCATGCTCTGACATTACACAAAAAAAGACCAACTGCATTTGGTGGGCGTTTGTTTTTACTTGATTTTTTCTCCTTTTCTTGTTTTACTGTAATCCTCACGGATCCGTTCTCATCAAGTCGTGTGCTTGCGGAAAAGCATTATCGATTCCATACTGCATCAAAGCCGGATCGACGGTGGTTAGTTCTGATATGCATCTTGTGGCGGGCGGTTTTACGCAATGATAGATGGGGAGGCGGAGTTGGCACTGCATTAGACTGCGATCAGATAGAACTTGGGAGGCTCTCGGGTGGCACCAACGGTGGCTCGATGAGGTTGTCACGATATTCATGGCTTTTGGCTCACAATGACTTGTTTGGCGGTCCGCGCGGCTAGACTGGTCTGGTCTAATAGTACATGTTCCGAAATAGGTGCTTCTCGTCCTTATTGCACCAACGATGAAGAGAAGCTCGTCAGCAGAGATGCACTCCAGCACGCTCTACTAATATCAAAGTCATGCAACTAAACTTGCGGACTAGTGTAGATCTAAGAAAAACGACACGGCTGTGGAAAAGAAGAAAAGGGGCCTTCCCCCTCCTTGTCTGACAAGTCACTCGAGGCTCGAATCAACCTGGCCGGTAACACACTTCGTGATGTTGGTTTGTCGAGAAGGGAAGCGAGAGCTTGTGCCCACGCAGCTTAATGAACAATGAAACCTCCCATGAGGCCTCACTTCCATTTGTCTGCATCTCTCAACCCAAATTGGTGACTGACGAATACGCCCCATACGCTCACTCTGCTGGCTACGACTCCTTGGACCTGTCGACGACGGTGACCTTGGGCACATACTTGTCGACAACGGCCTTCTCTTCCGGTGTCGGCTGATACTTCTCCTCGGCCTGGTCAGAAAGGTAAAGACCGGCGGCGCCCCAGGCTAGGACTGCGACGCCGACGCCCAGACGGGTCTTTGGGGAGAGGTTCTTGTAGGCTCTGTCCGGGGAAAGATTTTTGAAGTGAGCGTCTTGACTCCATAAGGTAGGTGTTGCCAAGACTTAGGTGTGAGGGAGAAATGGGCTGGCAGCCTTGAGCTTACTTGAACATCTGGTCTCTGGGATATGTGTGGATGGGCGAATTTCGGTGAAGAGGTCAGGTAAAGTGGGCGGATGGCATCACTTGGCTCTGTGAGCGCGTGAGCGAGCAACCGGAAAGCAATTGGTGTCTTGAGCAAGAGTTTTGGCTTACCTTTCTTCCAATGAGCGTTGGGCTGAAGCTGAGTGAATAATATTGTCGAGGAGCGTGGTCGGTGGAGTTTTGCGTGGATGAAGTTGCTGGAAAAGGGTGCGGAGTGATTAGACAGCAGTAGGGCGTGCCATTAGTGGACCGCCCCCCCATCCCGGTCCAATGTTTAGCGTACCTAAGGTACGGATACCTAGATAATCTTTCCTCGTCACCTGGAAGACCTCGAGTGTTCCCATTCAATTATTTGCTGAAGTGTTGTTGATCCGTTCAGGATAGAGTGTTAATACTGTGGACGTGGTGACAAACAAGATGTGCAGCTGGCCGAGCTCATCTTCGCCCAACACCGCACCAGGCTGACGATATTAAGAGCCTTAGGGTCGCGTGCCGCGCCGCAGCTATCTGCTCATCTTGGCCCTTCAACATAGGTCTTACACGTTTAAGCTGACGCAAGGACATCACGGGGCTGGAGAGCTGGTCTCTGCCCTACCAGCTCACGGCGTCGCCTTTGGTTCTAGGAAGTTTGGCGCACATGGACGAATATGCAAGTCGACGTGCGAGTCACTCCTATTACCGGGTCACCACGCGCTGACCAAAAAGGGGCGATGTTGAGAACTGGGCTTCCGATTTAGAGGCGGAGAGACAGATTTCAGCTCCTGGCGAGCTGTCGGGGCATTAAAACATTGGAGGCAAGACAGCGTTTTACCACCTGATCGAAGAAAGACATGACGGAGAACATGGGAGACTCTGGTCGGGTGTTGCCTAGAGATATTGCATGGCCGAGTCGAAGATCGAGGGTTTCGTGATTATGTAGCAAAGTGTGTTGGGGGTTGTGAGCGGCCATCTCTCACGACGTCGAGGGTGAGGCTTAGCAGATATGATCTCGCTTGTATGAAGGTCGACTGGAAGGTATCCAGCTCAAGGTGGGGGACGTAATTCACGCTCCTTGCAGGACTGGAATGGTAGCCGAGGGGCAAGGACAGCGGTAAAAGGTGTCGGAGAATCCATTGCCTTGCCGACACATGTTTCGATACCTACTTTAGCAGATGAAGTGGTTGGAGCAGCAACGCGTTCGGTGGTGCTCGTTGCTGTCAGTTCCCTCTGGATGCCTACGACTCGGCGATTACCCACGATGAGATGATCTGGATGGATATCCTCTTATCTTCATCGGAAGAAGTTGGCAATTCGAGTCAGGTCATTGTCGATGCGTTGGGACCAGGCGGACCCTTGGCTTCATACTCGATTTGGGGATCATGGCCACCCTTCCTCTCTTGTGAAGGAATTGAACCATCCCTTCAACAACTACTGTTCAATAACATGGTCGATAAGTTTCGAGGCCCTTCGACGACCGCTCTATTTCTTGCTATCCCATACAATGATGGTACAGTTTGATCGTTTACCTTCTCTTTCTTGTTCAATGTCTACTTTGGCTCCGTGGTTTTTCGATCTCCCCACTCGATGGCCGAAACCGAGACATCGATTGCGGTGCATTGTATCCCCTGCCCCTAATTGTCTTCTTGTTCGGCTTGTTGGAGCACCCGACGCTGATCATGTCCGGGGTGTCTCACACAGCTCACTAAGACCTGATCTGCTTGCCATTGGTCTAGTGGTACTACACAAGATGAGTAAAAATGCGCTGAAATATTTAACGTTTGTAGTCAGACCCAAGGCATTTGTTGTGAAGACTCTTAGAAAAAGAATGATGAGAGACAAAAATGACAGCAATCGGTCGTAAACAAGTACGAACCTCTATCTCGAACGACAGGGATGGGACTTGATCGGTGCATTCCAAAGACGGCGAGCTGCAATGTTCCCTCCTTGCGTTGTACAGGCCTGGGATAACCAGTCAACCAGTAAGTTAGCAAACAGAATGACTGTAGCCTGGTTGGTGGCATTGCAGCTGCTGTTCGAAACAAGCACGAACACAAAAGTGACGAGGTCCCTAGCTTCATGTAGGCAAGGGACATGGGAGAAAGTACCAGGCTGCATAGATTAGGTAATCAGATGTGTTCAAAGCCGACCACGACTGACAATGTGTCATGATCGTTGCTGTTCCCCGCGTCGTCGTCACGTACACGAACCACACAATTCGACGTCTTGTCAGACATCAACGACAAGATAGCAGCCCCACGGGTCTCTCGATTCGTCTCGCTGAGGCCCATATGGCACCGGGCCCAGAGAATGGAAAGGAGGGCGAGTGAGAAGGGAAGAGAGAGAATAACGAAATCCTTAGATCAAAGAACCGTCCAGATTTACCCAAATATGTACTGGCATTGAGGCATGTTGAAAGAAGTTACAGATCAGTCACGCAAAGTTGCGCATTGCCACATATTCTGACATACCTAAACTGTGGCTGAAGCTGAGCATAGACCCACCCGGTAGGTTGTTCACCCGCAGCCGTCACAAGTCCATTTCTGATTGGATAGATGCTCGCCCAAATTTTAGAACAGGCGAAATAGTTCGGGCTCTCAGAAAGGGATTCGTGATCCTTATCATCAGCCTCGTCGACCCCAATGCCAGAGATGGCGAACCTCAATGCGATGCGGCCATCGATATGTCGCGTACTGCGACTCCAAGAGACCCGGCAGTGGCTCCCCGCGACGTTGACAACGGCAGCACAATCCCGATCCGCAGAGGCGTGCTTCTCGACCTCGGCCGTCCAATCGGTGCGCAAGACCCGCGACAGCAACCGCCTGCGAGGTGTCAGTACCATGAAGAGAACTGGACCTCGTGAGCCACTCTCCGTCTCATGGGAGACTCTTCCCAAACCTGCGAACTACAAGCCCGAAGTTGTGGTTGACCCGAACCACGGGCTCTGGGGATTCTTCTACGGCAAGAACAAGCTTATGCAGACGCCCAAGGAGGACCAATCCCACGGCCGCCCATGGACGGTGGAGGAACTGCGAAAGAAGAATTGGGAAGACCTTCACACGCTGTGGTATGTCTGTTTGAAGGAAAGGAACCGCATCTCGACGACGAATCGTGAGCGGGAGAGACGCAGGCTTGGATTCGGCGCCTACGAGGCCAACGAGAGGGACGAGTCGGTTTGTGATGACCTACTGCTACGAAATAGGAGACAAGTGCTGATATATATGGTTGCAGGTTGTCACGACGATGAAGGCCATCAAACATGTCTTGACCGAGCGCTTCTACGTTTGGGAGGATGCGCGCAAGCTAGCGGAGGAGGACCCTGAGATCGACCTCTCCGGCGAGAAATCCGGCGAGGGAGAGGTCTACATACCTCCGTCGAAGTACATGCATGAACCGACGAGTAACAGGTATGTGGCCGATGAGAGTGTGGCCGATGAGAGTGTGGCCGATGAGAGTGTGGCCGATGAGAGTCAGGCCGTCAAGCCTAAGCCTGTCAAGCCTAAGCCTGTCAAGCCTAAGACTGTCAAAGCCTGGATGCCGAAACCGAAGTTTTGAGCAACCAAGTAGCTGTATTCTCCCCGTCCGGCATGATGGTATACAAAGGGGGAGCCATGTATCATTGTATCCAGACACGTATAGACTCTTGTACGATACGAATTTTGTGTGCCAGGCGTAATATCTGAAGCCGCCCAGGAAGAAAGAAAAAAGGAATGCCGAGTACAAAGCGTTGATTCCTCTATACGTCACTGGCTGTTGACATGCAGCCTACGTACAATTGAAGCAATACAAACTACACACGACATGGCAGCCCCGACGTTTTTCATGACACAAGTAAAGGTGCTACAGCAGCTGGCCTTGCATAATTATGAGAAAGGGAAACTGGATAATGGAAGCGTGTATTCGCATAATGTTAAAGAACCGGGACGGGGAAGGGCGGGAGCTGGGTCCTGCCAACAGGGACAAATCCCAATCACACCGCCGCCACTGAGTACATACATAATACACTAGCAAGCCAGAAGCACACAAAGAAAGGACGAGGTCGACAAAAGGTCGAGGTACCTGGCCTTGCCTCAGGCGGACTCGATCGGTCCATGTCTTCTCTGCTAGCGGTGAGCAAATTGCCCAGCACAGAAGAGCGGGCGGAGAGCGGACCTCTTACATGGGCCACCGGCGACGCACTGGGGCCAGACAGGCCCAGACGAGCACAGGCACTGGGCCCCCAGTGACACACTTGATGAACCCCTCCAAAACCGCTGGACAACCCAAGTTATTCCAGTAATCTAGCAATCCACGGCAATGCAGGTGGCTCTCGCCCCCCACTCGATCCTCCTTTTGCTGCATTTTCGGTCCCATGTCTCCCCTACATCGCCTGCAACACCGCCACTACTTTCTCCAGACGTGAACATAACATACTTTTCTCCCCGTTCCCATTTCCTATCCCCCCCTTCCTCTGCCAAAACAAAACCCGATCTACCCATCCTTAATATAACAACCACCACACCTCTCTCGCCGCAACCATGGATGAGATTGCAAAGGAATACGATGTCATCGTGCTGGGCACTGGTACGTGACGTTGCGCCCATCCTCCTTTATTGCCCCGCATCGTCGCTCGTCGACGTGTGGGGTCCCCCCGACTGTTTGGAGGAGCTTCCTGGCTAACTGACCGTCTCGTCGTCTTCTGCATCTAGGCCTGACCGAGTGCATTCTCTCTGGGTGAGTAGGCTTTCGACATCGTTGTCGACTCATTCGTGGTGAGCTAACAGCTCTTCCCTGCATCCAGTGTTCTCAGTGTCAAGGGCAAGAAGGTCCTTCACATCGACCGCAATGATCACTACGGAGGGTAAGTTTCGATCCCCATGACGGCTTTTTCCTTTCCAGTCTTCCACCAAATTGAGCCCAAGCTAACGCCGAGCAGCGAGGCAGCTTCCGTGAACCTCGAGACGGTAAACACGCCCAACCTTTCTGCCCATTCCTGGACCTAAATTCTGACCCTGTCCACCCGCAGCTCTTCAAGAAGCATGGCAACTACGCACAAGGCGAAGAGCCCTGGGCCAAGTACGGCCGCCTGAATGACTGGAACATCGATCTCGTACCCAAGTTCCTCATGTCTGCTGGCGAGTTGACCAACATCCTCGTCTCGACCGACGTCACACGATACCTCGAGTTCAAGCAGGTCGCGGGCAGCTACGTCCAGCAGGGCCAGGGCTCCAAGGCCACCGTCGCTAAGGTCCCCTCTGATGCCGGCGAGGCTCTACGCTCACCCTTGATGGGCATCTTCGAGAAGCGCCGCATGAAGAGCTTCATTGAGTGGATCGGCACCTTCGACCGCAAGGACCCCGGCACGCACAAGGGTGAGTACGACCTTTGGAGAGCAACCGCGGACGCGCAGTGGCCGACTAACATGCGCAAGGTCTCGATATCAACAAGGTCACCATGAAGGAGGTCTACGACAAGTTCGGTCTCGAGACCGGCACTCGCGACTTCATCGGCCACGCCATGGCCCTCTTCACCACCGACGAGTACCTTACCAAGCCCGGTGCCGCCCCGGAGGCTATCGAGCGCATCCGTCTCTACGGCACCTCCGTCGCCCGCTACGGCAAGTCTCCGTACATCTACCCTCTGTACGGCCTTGGCGAGCTTCCCCAGGGTTTCGCCCGTTTGTCGGCCATATACGGAGGCACCTACATGCTCAACACCAACGTTGACGAGGTCCAGTATGAGGGTGGCAAGGCTGTCGGCATTAAGGCCACTATGACTGGTGTTGAGGAGATGAAGTTCGAGACCAAGGCTAAGATGATCCTTGGTGATCCCAGCTACTTTCCCAACAAGGTCAAGGTTGTCGGACAGGTCGTGCGAGCTATTTGCATCCTGAAGCATCCTTTGGCCGGAACCAACGACGCTGACTCATCCCAACTTATCATCCCCCAATCCCAGATTGGCCGCAAGAACGGTAAGTCGACCAGGATGAAGCAAGATGACTGGACAAGCAGACTGACCAAGACTAGACATTTACATCGCTTGCGTCTCGTCGGCACACAACGTTTGCCCCAAGGGCTACTGGATTGCCATCGTCTCAACCATTGCCGAGACCAATGCCAACCACCACCTCGAACTCCAGCCCGGTCTGGAGCGCCTTGGCAAGATCGAGGAGCAGTTCATGGTAAGCAAGGTTTCGCGGGGAGCTCTGCACGAAAGACACAACACTGACGCTTTTCAGGGTGCTCCCATTCCCATCTACGAACCCACAGATGACGGCGTTGCCGACAACGTCTTCGTCTCCAAGAGCTATGACGCCAGCAGTCACTTCGAGAGCACGACCGACGACGTCAAGGATATCTACCGCCGTGCCACCGGCGAGGAGCTCAAGGTTGAGGGTCTGAGAGAGGGTCTGCAGGTTGCGGGCGAGCAGTAAGCGCTAGGTTTTTTCCAAGGAACGATTGTTGGAAGCGGACGGGGGAGTCAATCAAGTTGGAGAGGCATTAAAGCCCTCGCACATCGCAACAAACGACAAATCCGGAGTTGAGACGTACACACATCTCAAGGGGAGGTGCACTTCAAAGTTACACAAGCCAAATTACCATACATCTTCGAATGAAGACGGTGTCTGTGATAAGATGCTTGCGCGATGCGACTCATGTACTCAATCTCGAGTTTCTCATTCCAGGGTATTTAGACGGTCCTTTGATCAAGACGTCTTATGGTCGTCGACAGTAGACGACGCATACAAACCAGAGCAACAGTGGCGACGCTTTTGATGTACGTTTCTCAAAAGGTATGCGAAGCTCTCTCTGCCATACATCCCTCCCTCTCTACCTCTCCCCCTCTCAGTCTCTTGATATGAACCGTCCGCCAACCATTGTAGGGTGGATGGCACTCTCCTCCCTTCACGTCATTGATTTTTGTTTCTTGATGAACCGCCGAGTGAATGAAGGAGTAAGAAACAAACAGACCAAACGCCACCATGCCAAAAGGAGAAGAAAACAACAAAAGTTTCGAAAACAACAAAATGAGCATATCTACTTTTATTCTCTTTCCGTAAACATCCATTACCGTTTTCAGCCTGCTGACCAGGCATCTTAACGTCTCTGGTTCTTGCCCAGGCCACGCTTGCCGGCAACCTATATGAGGAAGGGTGGTTAACATCATGTTGCAGGCGGTGACCCTCGGGTCGAAGGGGGGGGAGAGCGAGTCTAAACGAAGAGGGAACAAGACGTACCAGATGTCTTTGCAAAGAAACAGTGGTGTGACGATCACCCTCACCCTGTCTAGCCATGCGGTTCCTCTTCTTCTGGGACAGCTTGGCAAGGCGGTCGGCCATGGTGCGGTCCTCGGAATCCTGGACACCATCCTCGCGGCGGTTAACGATGGGGGCGCGGCTCTGGCTGCGGGCACGGCTGTGGGAGCGGAGGCGCTCCTTCGGGGTGGCGTCCATGTCCATCATGTCGACGTCCTCAGTGCCGCCGCGGGATCGGCCGGCGGAGCGGCCGCGGGGGCGCGACTGGGACCGAGCGCGGTTGACAATGTCGGTGGTGTCGATACCAAGCTGGTCGAGGGCATCGTCCATCTGGGATAGCGGCACCTTCTGCGACTTGCGCGGGATGATGGCCTGGTTCTTGAGGCGCTTCTTCATCTTGGCCTCGTTGCGGATGAGGGCCTGCTTCTCGCGGATCAGCTCGGCCTTGGAGAGAACGTCAGCCTCCTCCTCGTCGTCGAGCTCCTCGTCCGACTCGTAGTAGCCTTCTTTCTCAAGGCGCTCCTCCTCCTCCTCAAGAGCCTGCAGCTTGGCGTCGATCTCAGGGTCGATGAAGTCGTAGACGTTCTGTCCGTTCCACACTTCGGGGATCTTATCGTGCTTCCACTCAGGGTTCTTAAGGAGCCAGTCCTGGCGCATGTCGACGCTGTAGACACCGGCGCCGCCGTTGTCGGCCTCGACGTCCTTGGCGAGGCGTCGGCGCTCTGGGTCTTCGCGGTCGTACTTTTTGAGGTTCTTGATGCCCTCGGGGATGAAGGTCTGCAGAGGGGCGGTGCCGGGCTGGGCGACGTGGATGCGGGCCATGACGTCCGCGAGGCGGCCACCAATATTGCCGCTGCTGTTGGTGCCGGCGTTGAGTTTCTGGGAGACGCGCTCGGCGATGAGGCGCTCGCAGACGGTGTTCTTGACGTCCTGGACGCCCTCCTGCGTGTTGCAGGACAGCTGGAGCATCTCAACCTCGCCCGACTTAAGTAGGCCCTGAAGCTGCGCCTGGGTGGCGGCGTCGAGGTCCTCGGGTTTAACGACATCAATCTTGTTGACGACGATGAAGACGATCTTGTTCTGGAACAAAGGCTTGATGCTCTGGAAGAGGTTGATCTGTGCCTGGATCGAGTAGCCACACTGCTCACTGAGATCCATAAAGTAGAGGATAGCGGAGCGCAAATGAGCGATGGCGGTAACGGACTGCATCTCAATGGTATTCCTGCATGGCGGTCAGTGTCTCTCGTGTCGCAATATGCGCGTCTGAGATATTGCTTACATCTCCTCGAGGGGATGGTCTAGAATACCAGGAGTATCAATGCACTGGAAACGAAGATACTTGTAGTCAAAGTGACCGCAGAAGAGCGACTTCGTCGTGAAAGCGTACGGCTGGACGTCGACATCGGCTCTGGAGACGGACTTGAGGAAAGAAGATTTTCCGACGTTGGGAAAACCAGTGATGAGCAGGGTCCTGGTGTTGGGGTCGATCGAGGGAAGACGGCCAAGATCTGGTTCGGATGTCAGTGGTTTCTAGCGCGCCCAAGGGTGTAGTACGGCTTGTCACTTACGCTGTCTGACCTGGTCAAGGTACACCAAGGGGTCCTTGAGGCGCTTGATGAGGGTCGCCATGCGACCGAGCGCAGCGCGCTTCAGCTGCTTGCACTGGAACAGCGACTGGCCATACTTGAGAAGGCGGACGTAGTCTCTGGAGATGGTCTCAATGAGATGCTTGGCGGTAGACAGCTGGCCGAGGGCGATCTTGAAGTGGTCGGCGTCGTAGAGGGTGTTGATCAGATCCTTGTGGAACGGGTGGATGTCGTTGAGGCGCGGGAACGATTCGATGATCTGGCCGAGCTTCTCGCTGATGGTCTCTTGGGTGAACCTGACCTTGCGGGTGTAAAAGCCGCGGATTCTTGAGATCTTAAAACCGGATCGGATCTGGGTCGGCAGCCGGCGCTGCGTCCTCGAGAGGACGATGTCGAGGAACTCTTGCGAGTTGGGGACCGGGGGAAGGTCCTTCCACCTGTAGTTCACAAGAATTAGCAAGACTTACACGGCAAGCAAATGATGGGAATGTTGGGAAACGCACTGAGTCTTCATTTTGGGCAGCTTGAGGGGGGGGAGGTTCTGCGTTGGAAGAGGAAACTTGATACAGAGTCCTCAGATGTTGCGATCGGTTAAGAGGCACCGCCGGTGAACTGGACGAGGCACTCAGGATTGGGGGCGAACCTGCTGCACACAAAAACTTTTCGGTTTGCTTATCTTATCAGACGCTCGGACAAAAGGCGTACTGTAGTGACAGGGTCGTCTGGCATCCTGGCATCTTATCCTTGGAGTCGATCCACTTTCTGCTAAGCGCTGCTGCTCCTTTGCCTGCCACGCCTGCCCTACGTGCCTACCCTCTTCCAAGTGTGTATTCTGAATTCAGTAACAAACAGTTCATTGCCCATGTGTGTTTTCTGCAGCGACTTAGTAAAATTACAGGAGCCACCTGTGAAAATCAAAAAAAAAAATCTTTTCGAGCATCTTTTATCTATATGCTCTACAGGGATAGTTGCTAGTAAGTTCGCAAGTCGATCGCCTTAGCTGGAAAAACCTGTATCGCACTGGGGGCTCCTCTCCGCTTGCCGATTTTTCTTTCTTTTGGTTGAATTTTCTTGGTGGGGCACGTCCCGCGGGGCATGCATCGGATGGAGGGGTATTCAGAGCTGCCTGTCCCTTGATTTGTGTGAAGACTTGCATCCTCCCGCCTGCGACAAGCCAAAGTTCTGGAAGACATCGCGACTCATCCCATTCCGCAGGAAACCCAGCAACCCTATCCTTTCAAAATGGCCTCCCAACTCCCCCCCTACAAGCAGGAGTTTCTCAAGGCCGCCATCGCCGGCGGCGTCCTGAAGTTCGGCTCCTTCGAGCTGAAGTCGAAGCGCATCTCTCCCTACTTCTTCAATGCCGGCGACTTCTACCGCGCCGACCTCCTCCGCGCCATCTCCCTCGCGTACGCCCACACCGTCATCGAGGCGCACGAGGCCACTGGTCTCGCCTTCGACGTCGTCTTCGGCCCGGCCTACAAAGGTATCCCCCTCGCGACCTCGACCACTGATAAGCTCGCCGAGCTCGACCCGGCCCGCTACGGCGCCACGTGCTACTCGTTCGACCGCAAAGAGGCCAAGGATCACGGCGAGGGTGGCAACATCGTCGGCGCCCCGCTCAAGGGGAAGAAGGTGCTGATCGTTGACGACGTCATCACCGCCGGTACCGCCAAGCGCGAGGCCATTGCCAAGATCCGCAAGGAGGGCGGCGAGGTTGTCGGTATTGTCGTTGCGCTGGACCGTATGGAGAAGCTGCCCGCCGCCGACGGCGACGACACCAAGCCCGGCCCCAGCGCCCTGGGCGAGATCAAGAAGGAGTACGGCATCCCTATCTTCGCCATCTTGACGCTCGACGACATCATTGAGGGTGCCAAGAGCTTCGCTTCTGCGGAGGACATCAAGCGGACGGAGGAGTACCGTGCCAAGTATAAGGCCACCGACTAAGTATTCGGTGAAAGGGCCGAAGTTCGGCTGAGGGCTTGAAGTTGGAATTCATGCAATCGATATCGGGTCTAGCTCACGGCCAGTGGTTGGCGCTCACAGGGATGGGCAACTCCGTAAGGCCCGCTTTGGGTCAGGCGCATAGGATGGTGAAAGTGATACAGAAGCGGTGTGTGCATGTGGAAAGACGTCACGCCGAAATCAAAACTAAAGCATGGGGGCTAACAGTGAAAACGTTGTAATACTGTGGTTTCCTTTGCTCGTCTTATTTCAGAGGCACGGGCACTCTATGTCATAACTCTCGCCCAAACGTTTACCTACCCACACGTCTCACGATGTCGCCGTTGGATATGCTCATCCCTCTGGTATCGTTACGCATTCGGTAAAAAGGGCAGAAAAGTAAGAAGAGAAGGGAAAAAGAAGAAGAAAAATGCCAAAGCCGCCCGTCCGTCCATGCAAATATGTAGTCACCTCACCCTGACGGCCGCAGTATATGTGGTCATAACCCTTTGCTCGTGCGTTTTTGCGTAACGGAAAAGGGATAAAAAGTCCTGCCTCGATGGACTCACTCTATAAGAGAGCAACAATCATCGACGAATGACTTCAGCTCTCGAAAAAAAAAAAAAACCCAATGAGGTGGACAGCGTGACTCTACGCGTCTTTGGTCGAGAGGGCATCGGCGGACTTCTTCTGCGGACCGCACAGGTCGATGACCTTGGAAGAGGTGTTAGTCAATCCTCGTGAAGGGGATGATGGGAGCAGGTCTCATTTACCATGTCATTCCAACCACCACCGCCGAAGGAAGCCTTGCTGCGGCCCAGACACTTGAAGCCAAAGCGCTGGTAGTAACTAACCAACCACTGCGCCATGTCAGCATCGACCACAAACGAAGGGGGGAAGAGGCGTTAGCGAGCTTACGTCCTGGCATATCAGAGCGACTCGATCAGCGATTCCAGACTCGTTGATCTGCTGAAGGTATGCCTTCATGAGCAGCCTGCCCAGGCCGCAGTTCTGCACCTTGGGAAGAATGGCGAAGGAGTGAAGGCAGACGGTGCGACCCATGACCTTGTGGCCAAGCCTCGAGTCTTTGGTTGACTTCTGATCGCGCCAGTTCTCGGGGTAAGCCATGTCCTCGTCAGTGACAACGGGGCCGTTGCCGAGGGTCGCGACGACGTGACCGAACAGCACCAGCCTGGCATTGTCGGCGCGACCGGTCTCGACAACATTGGCGACTGCGAATGTCGGGAGGGGGAAGCCATCGACCTTGCTCGGGACAATGCTACAGAACAGCCCAATGCAGATGTTGGAGCAGGTTGAGAGACGGTACTCGAACTGCGACGACGTGTAAGTATAAGTGCCCTTTGATGTATGTACGGCGCTGAAACATGCCCCGCGACGAAGGCGACCTAATACAGCTCTGCGCCAGTGAAGGGTTAAGATGAGACTAAGTTCAGAAATTCTGAGTCGGGCGGCGCAAGGGAATAGATAGAAGGCCGGCGCAGAGGTAGAACAAGAAACCACAGACATGTAGACGCACCTTCTCGCGCGTAGCACGGTGATCAGGGTCAGGGAAAGAAGCCTCCTCGAGGACGACGCAGGAGTTGACATTGGATTCGGTCAGAGGCAGAACTAATGGGCTCCAGCGGAACGGCAAGTCACGCAGACTGGCACGGCCCGAAGCGCGTCTCTTCTTGAGGTCCGAGATCGACTTCTGGACCTCGACATACAGCTCGTCGCCATCGTCGGAGTCGTCGATTGCGCAGTCGGATGCATCGTTATCCGCCGTGGCGACAGGGGGATCCTTCTCAACAGGCATGATGAGGGACTAGATGGGGGACAGTGTGATTCGGTATGTGTGTGGTAATGGGAAGTTATACGAGGAGCAATATGAAGACGAGGTGGAGTTTGCAGTGTGGGAGTCGGGCGAGAGGATTGAATTGTGGGAGGAGTATGGGGGGGAAGTGGTTGGTTACACAGAGAAGTGCAGAGGTGCAGAAGTGCTGAGGCAATCAATCAGTCAGTTGCCTTCCTTCCACGGTCAAGTTACCCTGGCTGGATTGTAAAGAGAAGAGATGGGAAAACCCACGACAAGGACAAGGCGGGAGCAATGCTTGGGATGGCAGCCAGAAAAGGCGGGTGCAGTATGTGACTGATTAGGCGGGTGCAACCTCAGAAGACAATGGGAGGGTGACGGAGGGAACGGAGGGCACCGGCTGCTGAACTCGGCGCTGACGTTGCAGGGCGGGGCGGGGCCGGATGGGGCTGTGATGGCTTTGGCCGGTCGGAGGACCGGTAAAGTACCTACCTACCTATGTAAGGCCGGCCAAGCCAAGTCACAGGGGTGTGGTGTTAGACAGCAGGCAATAGGTAAAAGAGGGTGAAAGCATAAAGTGGTCTCAGGCCGAAAGGGGGAACTGCAATCCGCAGCAGGGACATGTGATGGCAATCGCAAGTGAGGATGGCTTAACCTTAAGGGGAACAGGAGACAAGGCCAGGCCAGGACAAAGGTATGCGGTTAGTAGAATAGTAGGAACCAGTCAGATTGGATTTGCACTGGTTTGGAGAAGATGAAAGAAGGGGCATGTCGATTGCACAGGAAACACTCCATTGGATGCGCCTGAGCAGGTATAGGTGTTTGTCGCGTGACCAACTTACCTGCAGTGGTACAGCTGTGGCCTGTTCAGCTAGCCCACAAGAGCTGGGGGGGGTAGACTTCTCGTGAGTCACTATTTCATAGCCTACTCTTCCTTCAGATTCTCTAACTTGCAACGCTAGGCTAGATAGCAATTGCTACTCATGTCAGATCAGCATTGCCATTAATACTACCTAAGTTGCAGAGAGCGATGTGGGTAACAATGGATGCTATTGTCTCTTTTCAATCCAGCTCAATCCCTAAAGGTAGTAAAGATCTTTATTGCAAGGGGGCTGTACAGTCGCTACCTAACTGCTGAGCTGATGGGATTGATCTGACCTGTCTGTACCCTTTCTCCACAATGAGCTATCCCCCATACCTTACTCAGGGCAATGACCCAATGAGACGGGTTTGCCGCCGGCAGCAGGCAGCAGGCACTGGACAAGCGGTGGATACCTAGGTACTTGACTTTTCAGTCAGGCCTTGGTTGGTCTGTAGCCTTAGCGTCCTGTCAGCCTGCCTCTAGCTTGGTGCAACTCGCCTTTCATCGCATGGTGTCCCACCATTGGCGGCCCTTCCAACACCATCTGTGTTGGACTCTGCAACATTAGGCCATCGTAGCTTACCACTCAAGTGAACCGCATGCAATGAGCAACGGTTTTCTGCTTCAGGGACGTGTCCGCAGACTCGGGATGTCGACTGAGATAGAAAAAGCGAGCCTGAACGACATGCTTCGTCGAGAACTGCAACATCGGCCAGGATGGACATGAGTGCAGCATGTATATTTACACATCTTTTGGGAACGACGATCCAGAGTTGCATGGTCGCACCGCGCTGCCGCGTGTGGAACAGGCTTGATGAGAATGCGATTTGTAAGACACTCTTGGACTCGATCGAGTTAGACAAGAAAACTCCAGAGCATCCGCGCGAGATGCGAGAGTCAATTTACTTGGACTGGGCTGGCTCAACCGTCTTGGACATGGTTGATCAGTTGCGAGTCGCTCAATCCGGGAGGACAAATCGCAGTGCTCAAGAACGTTTGAAAATATAGATAGCTACCAGCACAAAACGCAGAAAACTGCGCTGCCGCAACAGTGCTCACGGCGGGTTCTGGATCCGATCGATTAGGGGACCGGCTCCTGAGCAGACTGCACTTCTGACCCTTTAGCAGGATAGGCAGAGTCTATCAGCCGTGAGGCGGCGACACTGATGAGACGCTATACCAACCTCTAAGCTTAGAAGATTGGTATTTTTGTACTTAGAGCACATGAGACTTGATAACCCGTCCCGAAAAACCACCTGCCGCACTTGCAAACGTATTAAGAGCAACGAGTGAGGTCTTGTTTACTGATGGTAGTATTGCAGTTGGCGATAGCGACGGCAAATGATGTCTAGTGGGGGTTTTACTTATCAACATTTAAGAAAAAGAAAGCAAAGAAACCTTTCGGGCCTCGCGAGTTAATGATAGGCAGCTAGACTTGATCCACCTTCCTCGTCTTGACCTCTGCAGACCACATGATATGGAATGAGAAGCATTTGTTGCGAAGGTACGGTGACCGTGGTTTTTCAGCATGGCACCGAAACCCACAGACGAAGTTGGCAAGATGTCGCCGGAGGCATAGGATCAATGACCTGTCTGTCCATTTTGGTACACCAACCATAGGTCCCTTGGCTGCTTATATCAATAAGGCATCAAGGGAGAGTACTCCATACGTGCGTACCTAGGTACGTTAGGTCTTCCAACCTAAATAGCCAGTTCGCTTGCAAGGCTGAGGTACTTTCAGTCGCTTTCCTTGGCTCGCACAGCCAGCTGCCGCGGGTATACGCCATCGCGTCTGCCGATACGCTGTACTTGGATATTTTAGGGCTTAGGTAGGTAGGTAGGTAGGTAGGTACCTAGTCAACGATTAGCTGGTGGGGCTGACGTTCGGGAGGCTTGCCCCCAATCCTGTGACCCCATCAAGCAGTATTCGGCGAAGCCTAGGTACCTACTACGTAACAGTGATGCCCACCTACCCTAGGACCTTAGGTAGGTACCTTACTTACCTTGTAATAGTTGCAGTCCTTAACGGCGGGGAAGCTGTGGTCGTTGCATTCCTATGAATAAGTACCTACGTTGCTAGGACCAGGTGTTGCCGTTGTAATGTTGACAGTCTGACCAAGGCTTCCGTCAGTTTTCGCTGAGCCTGGGCCCATCGTCGTGGTCACTAGACGCTTATGCCGGTCTGGGTTTTCTTGTCTTGTCTTGTCTTGTCTTGTCCTGTCCAGGTGTAGCCACCCAACCCCATCCGGGCAACGGGCTGCCGGGTTGCTGCCGGGCCATCCCCATCCCCATTCCGTGCCACTGCAAACGGGAAACGTAGGGGAGTCTTGTCACAGCCGTCTAGGTACCTTCCTGACGAAACACTTCAAAGGTACCTAAGTCTGTGGCACGAGCTCTACCCTTGCTCGATTCCGTGCCTTCCACCTCCGTTCGTTCGTTACCTACCTACGTAGGTAGGTACGTGGTACCCAACCCACCAACCTCCTGAACTCTTCTTACCTTATTCCTTTCGACTCAAGTGTCCGACAGCGCATCTCATCCCTCCTGTCCGATCACTCATCGCAGCCCGTTCCGTCGTCCAATCGAACCTTTTCCTCTTCTTTTTCTTATTCTTCTTCATTTTCTTCTGTCCTCGGAGGTTCCCTCCAGACAAGGCCATTGTACCACTTTCTACCCTCCAGCCATTTACCTTTTTTGCATGAGACGTCACCAGTCGTGTTGCCTGGATTTTTGCCCCTCCAAAAACCACCCCTCCTCCCTCTGTGCTAAGCTAAGCGTTACTTTCTCTTCGCTTTCGCAACCATCAAAACTCAACTCAGCAGCTTGTCAACAGCACTGTGTACCTCTCCTCCCTACCTAGTTCGTACCGCCCGAGAAACCTTTTCGCTGCCGACCAGCTCTGAAAGAGAGGGGAAAAGAAAAACTCACCAAAGGCACCAGAAATAACCGCCCACCATGTAAGCTTCCACTCCTCAGTCAAGCCAAGTGTTCCAACTGACATGTTTCCTGCCAGGCGCATTACGCTAAACATAACCAACCCCGAGGTTGATGACCAGGATCTCCTTACTCTGGAAATCTTTCCAGACATGCCTGTATCCACCCTCCGCGAAGCCATCCAAGCCGAGACCGCGATCGCTCCTACTTCTCAACACCTTTACCACAACGGTCGCTTGATCCAGGATGATACCCAGACGATGGAGCAACTGCAGATTGCCGACGGTGAGATGCTGGCGCTGCACGTGAGAGACATGCAAGGAAGCACCGGTGTGCCGGATCAGGGCAGAAGAGGTCCGCCGCGCCGACGACCGGGAGGGCAAGATCCGGAACTCATCCGCCTTCAGATCCTGGGCGACCCGAACCTGCGCGCTGAGGCCACCCGCCAGCAGCCCCAGCTCGCCGCCGCTCTCGACGACCCCCAGAGATTCGCCCAGCTTTTCAACGACAGTTATGACCGGGAGCAACGGGAGCGCGAGGAGCGCCAGAGGCAAATTGCACAGCTGAACGACGACCCCTTCGATATTGAAGCCCAGGCTAAGATCGAGGAGATGATTCGTCAAGAGAGGGTCATGGAGAACCTCCAGAACGCCATGGAGCACAACCCCGAAGGTATAACATGGACGACCAAACCCCACAGCGCAGAACGGAAAGCTGACACAACGCAGTGTTCGGGCGGGTACACATGTTGTACGTCGACGTGGAAGTGAACGGTCACAGAGTGAAGGCACTCGTCGATTCAGGAGCACAGGCCACGATCATGTCCCCGTCGTGCGCTGAGGCCTGTGGTATCATGAGACTTGTTGATAAGCGCTTTGCAGGAGTGGCCCGTGGAGTAGGCACTGCCAACATCATCGGCCGTGTGCACTCTGCCCAGATCAAGGTCGGCTCCATGTTCCTACCTTGCAGTTTCACTGTGATGGAGGGCAAGCAGGTGGAACTTCTCCTCGGTCTTGACATGCTCAAGCGTTACCAGGCCAGCATCGACTTGGCGAAGGACAAGCTGATCATTCAAGGTGAAGAGGTGCCGTTTTTGGGCGAGGCTGAGATCCCCAAGGAGAGCGAGGAAGCTTTGGAAGAGGAGCCTAGACTACCGGGACCGGCTGGCACAACCATCGGTCAACGATCTGGTGTTGTCAGTGGTCCGCAGAGTGCTGCTACCGCCCCGCCCCGACAGAATTCTCCCCAGCAGGCTCAGCAGGCGCCTCAGCAGCAGGCTGCTGCTCCGAACTTTCCCGAGGAACACATTAACCAGCTTATGGCTCTGGGCTTTCCCCGTGACGCCGCCATCAACGCGTTGCAAGCAACGGGCGGCAACGTCGAGTTCGCCGCTGGTCTCTTGTTCGGAGCATAGATGTCCCCACGCGGATCGGCTTCTCTCTTGAGTTGTACATCGCAAGCCTGGGACAGGGCATGGGTGATTGATTGGGTCCGGAGCACTCGAGCATGGGGGTCAGTTCGGAGTCTTCGTACGGTGCTCATGCGGATTGACGCGATATTCATGGAAGCGATCGATGGACCCTTTTAACGCGCCAAGACCTTGATGATTCAAACCTGTGCTGGCGCTGAACAATAGTCTTGCCAGGATCGACTTTCCGACCCACACGTTGATCCTCTAGGCTTTTTGTGACAGTGTCCTTGGAGCCAACGATGATAACAAGCTCAGCACAGTAGGTGTCATAGAGCGCGAGAAGCATACCTTGACCAGGATTAAATGTTGATTTCCTACTGCATCTAAGTATGCGAATATGTCCTCCCCGTACACCCAGAGGAAATCTAAGCACATGTAACTTTTTGTTGTTCCTGAAAGAAAAATCTATCACGCCCTGAGAAACATACAGCTAGTCAGATCACCGGATCTTGTACAGGCACGGCTTCAGGATAGAGGTCTCGTCGACCTTGTCCTCCTCGGTCTCCCATACGAAGCGCTTCTGCTTCTTCTCCTTCTCGACGAAGCCGGCCGCCTTGGCTGCGGCGAGACCCTTGCCCTTGACGGGTGCGGCGCCCTTGATGAAGTGCATCTTGACAAACATCCTGTTGGACAGGTCGACGGCGCCTTTGTTGCCCTCGCCCTGGCCCGCCAGTACGAAGCCACGTTTTCTCAAGGCCTCGACGAAGGCCGAGACGTCCGTCTCGCCGCGCTTATCGTCGTGGCCGTCGACCTCAACGGCCAGGGCGACGCGGTCTGCCTCGGTCTCCTCCGGGTCGCCGCCCTTGGCCTTTTTGGTCACGGCGGCAGCCTTCTTGCGGTTTCCAACGCTGTGCGAGACCACGGCGTTCTTCTGGCGCACGGGGCCGAAGCGGGACTTGATCTCGGCAACCCAGAGCTCGCCCTTCCAATGGAGGATGCGGTAGGCCTCCTCGACAAAGTCGAGCCAGTTGGTGCCCATGAGCGCGAGGCAGAAGATGGCAACGTCGACCGAGTCGTCGGCCAGCGGCAGGTTGGCAATATCGGCCTTGACCACGTGCTTGGCAGGGGAGTATAGGTCGTAGCTGAGGATGTTGAGCTTGAGCTTCTTGGCTTCGGACTCCAACGTCGACGCGAGACGGGCGTCACCGCAGCCCAGGTCAGCAACGTGGCATACGCCGTCGGTGCGCGGGAGCGGCATGGGCCCGGTGGGCACGGGTTGCGCCCCGGGACGGCCGCGAGCGCTGGGGTAGCGGGCCTTGGCGCGTAGCTTGATGTCGCGGATGTAACCGTCGACGGGGTTCTCGGGCCAGACCTCGACCTGGCGGCGGAACCCTTCGTGGTACTCGGAGAACATCTCGGGGGAGTCCTCGAAGAGCTGGTAGGCCTCGGCCGAGGGGCGGGTGTAGAGCGTCTCGTTGAGGTGGCGGAAGCGCGCCGAGATAAGCTTCTGCCTCATGGAGCGCTGAAGCGGAGTGAGTTTGGCCGCGGGCGGCGGGATGGGAGGCACGGAGGCGGCAATGGCGGCGGCTGCTTCCTTTGCGCCCTTCTTCTTGTCGTCCGCAGCGGCTTCCTTGCTGGGCGTTTGCTTCTGATTCTGAGCCTTGGAGGGCGTTCCGGAGGAAGGCTCGTCATCGCGCTGGCTCGCCCTGTCCTTCTTCTGCTTCTTGTCTTTCTTATCGGAATTGGGCGTCTCCAGAGAATCCATTTTGTCCTTCTTTTGCTTCTTGCTCGGCCTGGGTGTCGTCGCCTCGTCGGCGGCATCATCCCCCCCCTCGGTCACGGGCGCGGCTCTCTTCGCCCCCTTCCTCGGCTCGCCATCATGCCCATCGCCAAACACGCGCTGGCTGACGATGACCGAGTTCGCGCCCGTTCCGCGGATCTTTTCCTCTTTTTCGGCTCTCTTGCGCTTCTTCGCGCTGTTGTTCTTTGAGGTGTTGTTCTTCTTCTTGGCGCTTTGGGTCTCGGCTTTCGGGCCCTCCGCCGAGACAGACCAGCCTGGTACGGCGAACATTGTGAGAAACTTTTGGAGTGGTTCGTAACGATATGGTTTGTACAATGGTGTGAACGGATTATGAGAAATGGTGTTGTGGAGAGTGAGTTGTAGCTCATGCTGAGCCTATGTGCTTCATGTGCTTTGAATTTTTTTTCCCACCCCCGTTTCCTTCCCCAGAGAATCGCTTATCGCACCCCTGCCTATCAGCTGATCGACGCCAGGATACCTAGGAAGTACGACAGTGGACCGTGCGCCCCCACCTCTCTTTCCTCTCACATACTAGGTACCTTACGTAGTAGGTCGGTAGTAGGCGCCGTTGCATCCTGTCCTGACTTCTTCTCATCTAGGTACATCTTTCTCCTGGGCTTCGGCCTATGCCTGCCTTGTACACCCACCCGAGAAACCACATAAACAGAATTAGAGTCAATCGCGCTGGCAATTGCATATCGGGTGTTGTTTGAGACCGACATGAACCAGTAATATCTCGTTGTTTCAATTTCAGGCACAATTAGAAGCTTCATTCGAACAAAGGACAGCCTTGCATTGATTGTTCTGTGTTCTCTGAAGGTAGACGAGATAGTCCGACGCTTTCGTTGTGACACCGGCTAAAAATCTGGCTGTCTCCAATCCGGAATGATCCGCTGCCATCCCATTCTTGTTCGAACAGGACAAGCAACAGCCGGGATCTCAGTTATATTCCGACACCCAACCCATTTGACGTCTGCGTGATCCGAATCCCTTACCCCAATCATTAGCAAGATCACGCCATTACGAAGCTAGACTACGGGTTGCCCTGAACCGAGCCATCTTCTTCAAACCCCTCGGACAGTAGTACTCTTCAATTTGCATAATCCCTCGTGGGACGCGGTGAGATCTGGGCTCCTCGTGCCGATCTCCACGACCATGAAGCAAAGATATCTCATGACAACACTAGAGAGGTTATAAGGCGCCTTGCTTTTTTCAGCAACACGTTGACCGCTACTGATCACTCATTCTACTGTACATCACACAAAGGATCGATTGGTTTTCACAGCTCATGGCCTAGGACTCCAACTTGTCCGACGCCGCCAATCTGCGGAAACCTTGATCCGAAAAGCCATTCATCACACAAGACGCCGGGCGGACGGGGTGCAGATTACGGTGGTCAACGAGGCACCCCAAGATCGGGGGCCCCTCGCCAGGCAGATCTATCCTGTCACTGCCGTCATCACCGAGACTCTTCAAAGAGGCGTCGTCTGTCGGCAAAAGCGCCACATCCTTGTTTCGACCAACCCGGGCCACACATTATCGAGGTCTCTGACTGCGATGGCGCTTTCGATGCCAGCTTGGCCAAGTCAGCAGGGCAGTCGACGGACCGAAAATGATTCATTCTCTGCAGGGCCACGGCTTCGCTCAAAGACTCGGGGACTACCAGCCCGTAGTTAGTTCTCGTGGGTTCGGCAAGTGGTCGGGTTAACTCGCAGAAGCACCGACCTCGGTCCCGAAAATACGGGCACGGCGCATTATACGGTTCTACGGGAGGCTATTTCCGTGGGTGGGTGGGTTTCTTGACGTTGTTGGTGCGGAAATAGAGGACGTGAAGGGAGAAGTTAGGGTATGGCGGCACGACAAGACGGATGGCAACATTTGAGGGGAGCGACCCGTCTTCCGGGTCGATGTCTCATTGGGAGCCCAGAGAAAATGGAACCAGAAAATAATCAGAAAGTCGCAGGCTCTCTCTCTCTCTCTCTCTCTCTCTCTCTAAGGAGGCAGTCGTGCTCAGGCGCGCTGAAGCAGTCGAGGCACTTCGCCAGAGGCGTTTCTTCTGACTGACGGGGCTTTCGCCAATACACGGCGTCCGACGGAGCACGCCGGCTGAGGGCCGGCTGAGGGCCGGCTGGAGGGTCAGCTCTCGTTCATACAACCCGAGGAGTCAGGCACGCCATACACAACGACGGTAAACTGTTGAACCTCCAAGGGGTGCTATGCAAGCCTTGAGCGGAACCTTGTGGCTGCGAGAAGGCTACCTGCATATCGGCCTGCGGTGACCGTCGTTGCGGGCTTCCGTCAAGATCAGATACAGTAAACATCCGGGGCAAGACGCCAAGGGGTGTTCCTGCGCGTCTCGAGGGGCACCAAGAGGCACGGGGCAGTCAACTGGTGAAAGGGGGGAATAAAGGATGCAACCAGTTCGTCTATCAGAATAGGGGGCAAGGTGGTCCTTAGCGATCGGTACTTCTCCTCTTGTCCGACAATGCGCGACGTTTGTGTCGCACCGTATGCCCATGAACTGTGCTGCGACCACTCATCGGTCACACCATCCAAGATGCCGGAAGCCCGACGATTGGTTCAGTTGGGGGTGTCGGATGAGAGCGTGTCCCGAGACTGAGGAATTGTTGCTGGGGTCCTAGCGAAGTGTCGATGCCGGCCACTCCCCCGGCGGGCGTGTCCCCCCGGTGAAATACTCGCCCTTGGCTGCTTCTGCCGTATGGCCTTGTACCCGTCTGGGGCAATGAGTCGAACGCACACGCCCGGGGGGGGGATCTTGGGAGGTGGAGGGCATTCTGGCTCAGCTTAGTACGAATATTTACAACGGGGTTCCTTTGGCACGGCGGAAGTTCAGGAAAAGGTCAGACCATGCCTCTCATTGGCGAAGATTTTTTTTTAAGAAAAAAAAGATATGGCCTATTCGACAACCCTGGCCTCTGGAGAAGAAAAAAAACCTTACTACGCAGTAGTCTCCCGCTCGGCACATGGCATGTCCTAGTGGATGGATGGATGGATGGGATGACAACCCATCCCCGCCCAGAACGCCACAGGCGCGTTATGTTATTTGACGGCGGCCGACGGTCTGGGATGGAAGTCACCTCCATGGCGGATGCCGCTGTATTCTGTCAGTCCTCTGCAGACCTGGCTGGCGATTGCTTCCAGGCGAAAATAGGGCTTAGATCTCGCACGGCCTACCTACCTTACCTAGGAAGAGCAAACCGTGGGAAAGGGATCCGGATCGGACAGCTAACGCCTCTACCCCACCCCATGTCGGCAGCGTTCACCTCACCGGATCACGACATGTTACAGTCACGTAGACGCATCGTAGGATAGACATGGGATGAAGGGGTAGCAGGCCAGGTAGCCCTTGTCCAGATGGGACTCTAGGCCTCTGAAGCCTCGGACGATGACCATATTCGGCATCTCTCTGACTTGCCCCCCCCCCCCCATGTTCTCAACGACTCAGGCGGTGGTCGTCGCATCGACTTTTGGATTCTGGAAGGGAGTTTGTGGTATCAATCAATGGCCCGTTCCGCACAAATCCGGGTTGGGAGGCTCTACATAGTACGCTCGGGCAAAGCGTGGTCAGGGCTCTACCTACCTAGGTAGGTAGGTAGGTATGTATGCGAGGACACACTGTGTGCTGCCGCTGGACTGAGCAGCTTGCCGACTCCCCGATCCAAACTCCCAATCTCCGAGCGCAATAATAAGAACGATGCATATATCAGGTAGGCATGTCGTGGATGGACTCATGAAGTAAAGAGCGACACTCACGGAGCCTGCCTACCCGCCTACAGGTATCACCTTGCCCGGGCCAGTCCTCAAGGGGCGACGGCTTTTCGGGGGAGATAGGACGGGGCAATCAATGGTTCAGGCCGAGCGGCCCTACGGCCTACCGTGGTACCTGTTCATACCTACCTACAGTAGGTAGGTAGGTAGGTAGGTACAGGAGGTACAGATGTCTAGCGGATTTCCTACCTAGTGCCGTGACGGATACATCCACTGAGGGGCTGTCATTCGGGACGTGACAGTCCTGGACAAAGACGCAGCCGAGAGACCCTTTCCCCAGGTACAGCGCCTTGTCACGCAAGTACACGTCCAGAATCAAGACAGAGGGTCCATAGTCTCTCGTAATATCCTGCTTCTGCAAAGAATTATGCCAGGTTCGACATTGGCCCCGGTGTGGTTTCGAATACGGGATGCGGAAAACGCAGGAGAGCTTGCTCAGCTGTTTGTGCGCAGTCTGGCAGTGTTGTGTATTGGACGCTAAACACTAACCACAAGCAAGGCGAGACCGGATGGTGTGCTGTGCATGTGTACCTGTGCTGTGCCTAGGTAGGTACCTAGCTATGGTACCTACCTACCTCACTACCTATCACTTTGCATCATCGTCCGCAAGCCACCGTAATGTTTCCTCCCCCCCGCCCACCCCATCAGCGTCTTGCCGCACCTCCAATCCAGGGCGCGAACAACACCCACAACGCCAATATCAACCATGGATCAAGGGTTACTCTATCGTGTTCGTTGCCGCGGCGGCTGGTCTGTGTCCCTCGCCGTCCCCCCGCCCCCCCTGTATTCTCATCTCATCAACCGCCTGTGGTTCGTTCTTCTTCGCTCCCGCTCTCCGTCTCTCCTTCTACAGTGTGGGACAGTAGTGCCGGCAGCAGTAATAATAATAAAAAGAAGCAGAGAAAAACTAGACAATGGACTGGCGTAGGGAGAGAAGACACAGGCCGAGGCGCCTGTGCAGAGTTGAAGTACCTACAAGACACGACAGACACATAGAGAACTTCTCCTCTCATTCTTTCATCGTCCTAGCAGTCCCGCCCGACTGGTGCCCCGTCAGGTCACATATTGGGGTGAGGCGCCAACCTCTCTTGTTCTTGTTCCCTCCAACAACAAATCCCCGGTCATCCCGGCCTCTCCTCTCATTCGCTTTCTCGCCGCTTGGCGGTCGTCGCCCCCCCGTCGTTGTTTGGGCTGCGTCTTCACCCCACGCCCTACATCTCTAGCCTTGATTCGAGACACGGCGGTGGTATACCCTAACTCGAGGCACAATACGGATACAGATACGGATACCTTCCATTACCTATTGCCTTGAACCACCTTTCCCAACCTACCTGGTCCTCGGCCGCGGGACCTTCACTGTCTCTCTGGTCCCGCTGTGTGTCTTGAGAACAAGGAACGCGACGCACACTTCTTCTCTGCTGCAGGCGTCCTTTGCCTTTGCCCAGCACAACCGACCCCGTCCTACCCCACGAGTCCATCCATCTTGTCTAACCCATGACAGCCCATTCGGCGAAGACAAAGTAGCACCGGGCCTGTTTCACTTCCTTCCACCATCTGTTATAACTGCTTAAAAAGCACATACTTCGTGGGCACCCAACCTGCGTCCCTCGGCTCTCCTCCTTCGACGATTTTGCCGGCGCACGAGGTCGAAGAATACCCACATTGTCTAGTTGCGCTACCGCGATACCATACCTACTTTATCTACCTGCCATCCATATCACTCTCCTCGGACCCTTGTGGCCCCCCGGCAACTACGCCGCTTCGCTTCCAGCGCCAACCGCCCTTCGGAAGGCTTGGCTCTCGTCTGCATCGTTTCTTTCACCTTCACGATACCTTCCAACAACAGTACTTGAACTGAGACTCGGAACCGAGTGGCCATTCTCCAACCGTGGAGACAAGGCACTCACTCGCCCCCTCAACCTCCGCTGCGCCGCAAAATCACAGACGCTGGACGATGCAGCACATTGGCGGCGAGAGACCGATGGATTAAAGAGCCGCCTCGCATCTCCAATCTCACTCGCAGCACACTGGCATCTACTAGGATGGACTCCGCCGACGTGATACTCGAGGACGGCAAGTCCCCGACCAAGAGCTCAGACAACAATGAGGACAACGGAAACGACGACCCGAATCGCAAGAAGGCGAATGTGAGGAAGAGGACCAAGACGGGCTGTCTCAGTATGTACTCGTAGAACCTGCTCCCCTTAACCGAACCTACTCTTTTTCTATCGCGTTGCATGTGATGGGGGTTCTGACCTGCTCGAAAGCTTGCCGGAAGCGCCGCATCAAATGCGACGAGGGACGCCCCATCTGCAGCAACTGCATCAAGTCCAAGAGACACTGCGAGGGTTACAACCAGCGCGTCATCTTCAAAGACCCCATCGCATCATTCAACCTCAATGGTGTCTACGGTCCCGTCGTTTATCCTCCCGAGTCATCAAGCTCGCCATTTCAGAGTCTACCCAACCCCCCACCAAAGTCGTCTAATGGTCCTCCTTTGGCCCCAATAGCTCCCAAGCCACCGCAGCATCCGGACTTTCAAGGTCAGCCGATGCTTCACTATGGCCAAGGTTTCCCGGGCCAGTTTCAAGGTCAAATACCGCCGGCGGCCTTCGACTTCAACCAGTTTCCGCACGGGGAGCATCACATGCACTCGAGCTCGTCTGTCATTTCGCCAGCCAGTCAATTTCGGGGGCAGTTCAGTGACCATCGGAGTAGCCTCGCCAGTCCGATTACGGATAGCGGTCCATTTGTCCAAAAACCGACAGAGCCATGGAGAGGACAGTCGACCGCAGCCTCTACGCGAGTGGAGGAGACGGCCGTCTTCTCCGATAACAACGCCGCCGCCGGGACGGACCAACAAGCCGAGGACGCGGAGATAGAATATATGTACTCGGACGACGACGCATCCATGCCCGACTCAGACGACGCTTTCGACGACGTGATGGGCGAGGAGAGCGCCTATGGTCAGTTGGTTCAGAGCCGCAACGACGGGCCCTGGGACGGGTTTGGAACCAAGATGAGATCCTTCTCCGCCTTCGCCGAGGAAACTATCCTCACGTCGTACATCCCCACGCCCAACAACTCGCCACTGAACGACGAACGAACAGCCGCCTTGTTCTGGCACTTTGTTAACGTTACGGGCCCAAGCATGTCTCTGTACGAGAGGCATCCGTTCGATCACTCGAAGCTGACAAATAACTACTCGGTGCCCAAGGCCGGGCATAACATTTGGACCTGTGAGACCACTCGTTCTGGCGTTTTCTGCACTCCGGCTGACACTGATAGACACTTTCCCCATCATCTCCTTTAACCACCCGGCGCTCCTCCAAGCGATGCTCGCGCTGGGTGCGTTGCAGATAGCCAAGCTGCAGAAGATCCCCCCGACAGCGGCCATGAAGCACTATCACCTCGCTATTCGCAGAATCGCAAGGAATTTGCGGAGTCCCAAGAGGAGAACGCAACCTGCTACTCTAGCAACCTCCCTCTTGCTAGGATACTTTGAAGTCTGGAACTCGGACCACGCCAAGTGGTGCAACCATCTGTTCGGGTCCAGACTCCTTATCAGGGAGATCCCTTTTAGGCAGATGACCAAGAACATCCTGCCGCTGAAGAGGGCCAGGCGGGCGCTGTTCCAAGAGAGCCAGAACCGACCGATGGACCCCTTTTTCATGGGTCACGACAACACGCACATGATGAGTCACGACCTAGACGACCTCGACCTCGGCCTTCTCAGCAAGCTCACGAACCAGCACGTTTCGTACGAGGACGATGAGCCGGCGACCGGTAACTTATATACGGATCGGGATATCGAGCACTACGAACATCTTCGGGACTTGTATTGGTGGTACTGTAAGATGGATGTCTACCAGAGCATACTGGGTGGAGGAAAGCCACTGTGAGTGTCATCACCCAAGAGGCGAGAACACCCCGATCTAACAACTCGTAGTATGGACTACCAGCACTGGACCCAGTGTCCACCACGAGCGCCGATGGGTCGGCTCGAGGCCATGTGAGTCAATCCAGGGCCCCACCCCCGGCATAGGCAAGGACACTCAAGGCTGACATGGGCAGATATGGGACGTACGACCACCTGATGCTGCTGCTCGGGCGTTTGTGCAGCTTCGCGGCCAAGGATCTACCCAGAAAGCGGAAATCGTTCAAGGGGTTCGGACCTCCTCCTCCAGGCGGTGGGCGACCCGAAGGGCCGCCGGGGGGGCCTCCAAACGTTGGTGGGCCACCGGGCAGAGGCCAGAGTGGGCCCCCACCAGTAATGGCAGGTGGAATGCCCGG
Organism: Colletotrichum tanaceti; assembly: GCA_005350895.1. Taxonomy (NCBI): domain Eukaryota; kingdom Fungi; phylum Ascomycota; class Sordariomycetes; order Glomerellales; family Glomerellaceae; genus Colletotrichum; species Colletotrichum tanaceti. The sequence continues at coordinate 43,183 of PJEX01000157.1, forward strand.
CGGCGGGCCTCGCGGAAGGCCCCCGATGGGTATGCCACCCCCGGGTATGATGAGAGGGCCGCCACCGGGTGCAATGCCCGGAGGCAACGGCGGGTCGCCTCCCATGTTCCCCGGCATGCTTCCGAACCTCGGAAAGGTGACACTACCAATGGGCTTCTCCCCGCCACGGGACGACTCCCCGCCGCCACCGGGCGAGGAAATGCGGGAAGACCTCGACTCCGACATGGCGGCAGACGCCGCAATGCGCGAGTGGGAGTCCCTGCGCGAGGCGTTTGAGGTACTCCGGTCACGGTTCGGTCCGGAGTTCCAGCCCCTGGGCGCCGAATACGCCGATCGCAGAGACTCGCCATTCGGCCCGACGCTGCAGTACCGCACATTCTCCGTGGCGGGCATCTGGATGAACTACTACATGGGCCTGATTCACCTGTACCGCGCGCACCCCAAGATGCCGCCTGCTGCTATGATCGCCGCGGGCATCCAGGCGCAACACACGGTCAAGTTTGCCATCGAGATTGGGCGGATCGCGGCTGGGTTGACGGACGACTGTACCAACGTCGTCGAGATCAGTACTCTGGTCGGCGCCGCGCTGATTGAGAGTTCCTTTTGTCTCTTTGTTGGTGGGATCCAGGTAAGGCTTCACCAGCCCTCTCCCCGTTTGGTCTTTGGCAGTGGTTGGTGCCTTTTCTGTCCCACTAACAGGTCACGCAGTACCAAGACAACGCCCAACGGCAATGGATCGTCAGGCGGATGCACGACATTGCCCGTCTCACCGGGTGGCAGTCGGCAAGGCAGATCGCCGAGGGCTGCGAGTCCGGGTGGAAGAAGGCGGCTGCCATGGGCCGGGGCCCGCCGTACACGCGCGACCAAAGCTTGCAGACCGTGGTGCCGCAGTCCGTGTGGACGAACCCGCGCAGGATCGGGGCCAGGCTCGAGCAGCTCGACAGCGACGATACGATGCTTGTCGTGGCCAAGTCCGAGAGGGCATTTTATGCTCTCGGGCTGCTCAGCGTTGAGCAGGAGCTGGAGAGGCTGGTCATCAAGGACGAGGGGTGAATGCCTTCCTCAACCCCCCCCCCCCCCCCCCCCCCCCCCCCAAACCTTTCATGGCAAGTTCGTATTTGCGTGTGGAGATCGGGGATTTGGACTTCATCGCAAGAAGCGTTTTCCAATTTACGCAAACAAACAAAAGTCGGATCAAAAGACAGCGTTGTCATTGAGATAGGCCGGGCCAACGATAAGAGAGAGAGAGAGAGAGAGAGAGAGAGAGAGCGTGCTCTACAGAAGCCATCACGTTGAGTACATTAATGATACACCTTGTGGAAATCCTCTACATCTCGGGCTCCATATTTCGTGGACCGGTAGGGTTTCGCCTGAGCAGAAAAGGTTGTGATGTTTTCGATTGCTCTCCTTCTGGAGCTTCCTCTAACCCTCCAAACGGTCGTTTCACAGGGTCCATGACCAAGAATCCGCCCTCAATCCTCTTCTTCAACCTGCGAGCGCCTCTAGTTCGCAGGGAGTCTCTCCACCACGGCGGCCATCTCTTCGTCTGTGTATATTCTGAAACCCATCTCCTTCGTCACGCTCGCGAGTTGGACGTTTTTCGAGTCGAGCTTCTCCTCCATGACCTGCTTCAGTGTCTTAAGGACCAGCGTCTCGGCGTCTGTGATCGTCAAAGACTGCGATGTATTAGCTCCCCGACGTCCACGCAATTCCACAACACGGGAATTGAAGAGGAACACATTGAATTGACGAACCTTGTGGTACTCGTTCTGCAGCTCGGCCTGCGCACCCTCCGAACCAGAACCAATGGCCTTGGCATCGTAGCGGTAGAAGGTGCCACTGGGCTCGGCGTGGAAGAGCTGAGGGCCGTCCTCGTCGTAACCGGCAATTAGTAGGGCGACACCGAAAGGCCGGGACATGATGGTCTCCTCGCCCTCGGCACCCTCGCCGAAGCGCAGGGCAAGGTCGCAGATTGCCTGAGTGCACGACTCGACGCGGAGGGGCTCGTTGTAGTTGAAGGAGTGGGACTGGGACTCGACGCGGGCGTGCTCGACCATAGATCGGGCGTCGGCCTGGAGGCCGGACATGGCGCAGCCGATGTGGCGGTCGATTTCGACAATCTTCTCGACGGAAGAGGTCTCGAGCAGGGTCGAGGTGACACGCTTCTCGACGCCGAGGACGACACCCTCCGAGGTGGCGACACCGATGGCCGTAGAGCCAAGCTTGATGGCTTCCAGCGAGTATTCTACTTGGAAGAGGCGGCCTTCCGGGGAGAAGGTGTTGATTCCTCGGTCTGGGCGATCACCATTAGAATTAGAAGCTGTTCAGGGCAGGGAAGCTGGAGGGGTTCTGACCATATTCAGATCTTGCCATAAACATCTTGGCGGCACTGTGTGAGTGTAACTACTAAAGAGGTGAAAATGAGTAGGTTGGACCTGATTGGTACGGTCAATTGTTTCGGTCGGCGGGCGGTGAGGTTGTCGTGGTTCCGGTTTGCAGGATGCTGGGGTTGCGGTGGTGGTGTTGAATGGAGGGGAGCTTGAAGGTCCAGGTAGCAAACGGTGACGGTGGAAGGCTGAGACGGCAGGTGGTGGTAATGGTTAGGCAAGCACTCAGCCTACGCAGCCGCAAGCTCCAACAGCAGCCAACTACCTACCTAGGTACCTAGGCACCTGCTCCCAGGCTGGTTGTATGTACCTTCGGGCGGTACCTTAGCTTCGAACCACTCCTCTGTACGGATACGGATACCTCCCTTCCAATTCCACCTTGAGCTTTGTGATTGGTCACTTTCAACAACCCCTCTCCACTTCTCTCACTCCAAACGCTAAACCCGGAATATTCCAGGGGCCAGACAAACCCCGGACAGGTGACAGGGTCGTCAACACGCGAGGATTTTCCGACGAGACGCGCTCGCTCGAGGCTAATGGGCACTTAACCACGTCGAGGTAGTAGCAGCCCGACCCGCGCGCTGATAGCTCCTTGGACTGCGATTCCGTGTTAGAGGGGCAAAGACAAAGAGCAACGAACAAACCGGCAGTCGAAGTTTGTCCTCCCCCAAACAATCGCCGAGAACGACAGATCACTTTTCAGGAAAATCAACCGACCCGCTGAGGCGCTTCTCACACTTCAAATGCAGTCGGCGAAATGTCGTCAGGCACTAGGGTATCAACCCACGAGCGCCGTGCGAATGGCAGCACAGCACCCGCTCCCGATCAGGAACGAACTTCAAGAACAGCGCGCATGAACGCCGCCGCAGCGGGCAGTGGCCAGACAAACTTCAAGAGCGAACGCAGCGAGAGGACTGATGCGCGCCAACGAGAACGCGACCGGGACCGGGAACGTGAGCACCAGCCACGCGAGAGGGCCGCATCACCGGGGAGCAATGCGCACAAGCGGTCTGCTTCGGGGAATCCCCGGAGCCGGGCGCCCGACGACAGGCGTGTGGAGGAGCGGAGGACGGAAAGGACGTACGTGACGCAGCTCGAAACCATGGTCCAGCGGACTAGGAGTTCCGAGAGGGGAGAACGGAGAGGCGGAGGTGAGAAGGGAAAGGTTGCCGAGACAAAGTCGCGAACGGCCGAGCCAAAGCCCAAAGAAGCCAAGGTTGACGGTCCGCCAGGTGAGAGCTCACGGTTGTGATGGTGGGGTAGAACTGGCGACTGACTGACTGGCACGGCAGCACCGTGGAACCCGGAAGCAACACTTCTCACTCACACATCTGCTCCTCTGGCTTGTCGAATATCGATACCGCCGTTAGCATCCCAGGCGCCGCAATCTCAGCTGCCGAAACCATTGAACGAGCTATCCCTCGAGGTGCAGGAAGCGGTGATCCTAGAGGACCTACTGTTTGTCTTCATGGGTTATGAAGGCCAGTACATCCGCTTCGCCAAGACGTACAACCCCCATGAAGAGAGGGATCGGTTATCAGGGCCGACGTTCAGGATATTACCCGGTCTAGATCCCAGTCTGCACGATCTGACGGTGTCGATGCTGAAGATGGCAACCTACTACTCAGCTCTGGAGATGTTTGTCGACGTACAGAGTAGGGAGGAATTTGGCGCCGTCAACCATGCACTATGCGCTTCTATCCGGAAGTTCCTTCACGACTACCTCGTTATGATTGCGCAACTGGAGACGCAGTTCTTGACGAACGAGACGTTCACTCTCCACGTCTTGAATATCCACACACTACCCACCAGCCAGATGATGTCACACTTATATTCTCTGGCACACGACCTACTGAAGAGGAATGCGCTGCTGGATGACGATGACGAGGAAGAAAGCGACAGCGCCGATGACTTTGAGAACATTCTCGAGTCGTTGCGGGAAGGTGGCGACTTAGCACCGGGCTCGGGAAAGAAGATTTGCAAGGGAGGCGTCGTGCTAGGATTAGTCACAAAAAGGCTGGAGTCAATGTCCGGAGACCCGGCGGCGCGGGCTCTCTTGACTTCGCTACTGCGCGATGCCAGTAGACCATATATGGTAATGCTCAACGAATGGCTTCACCACGGAGGTATCAACGACCCTCACGCCGAGTTCCTGGTTAAGGAGCAAAAGAGCATTCGCAGAGAACGCTTGGAGCAGGACTACACGGACGAGTACTGGGAGCGACGGTACACCATCCGGGAGCATGACATACCCCCGCAGCTGGAAGGTGTCAAGGACAAGGTCTTGTTGGCCGGCAAGTATCTCAACGTCGTCAGAGAATGTGGCGGCGTGGACGTCAGCAAGGTCGTCCAGGACGTGCCTACATCCTTTGACGACAGCCGTTTCCTGGAGAACGTCAACGGCGCCTACGCGCACGCCAACGAGTCGCTCATGCAGCTGCTTCTGACGACACACTCGCTGCCGCTGAGGCTGAGGTCAATGAAGCACTACTTCTTCCTGGACCCGTCTGACTACTTCTCCTACTTTCTCGAACTTGGCGCCTCGGAGCTGCGGAAGCCCGTCAAGTCCGTTAACACCGGCAAGCTACAGTCGCTTCTCGACCTGGTCCTGCGCCAACCGGGCAGCATCGTCTCGCTTGACCCCTTCAAAGAAGATGTCAAGGTGGAAATCAACGAAATCACTCTCATTAAGTCCCTGCAGCGCGTCGTCAACATCACAGGTATCGAGCAGGGCGAGACGCTGCAGCCCTTGGCAAACCAGCCGATCGAGAACGACAAGAACGCCATCGGCTTCACCTCGCTGCAACTCGACTACGCGGTGCCCTTCCCCGTCTCCCTAGTCATCAGCCGGAAAACTGTGTGGCGGTATCAAGCGCTGTTCCGCTACCTTCTTTCGCTACGCTACCTCGAGTCCCAGCTGTCGGCGACTTGGTACTCGCAGACATCCGGCCTCACGTGGGCACACAAGAGCTCCTCACGCAGCCTCGAGATTTGGAAACGTCGCGTGTGGACGCTGCGCGCGCGCATGCTCGTCTTTGTGCAGCAGCTTCTCTACTTCTGCACGGCCGAGGTCATCGAGCCCAATTGGGCAAAGTTCATGTCAAGGCTCAAGGTCGGCGAGGAAGGTCAGGAGTCAGCTTCGGGCGGCGCTGCATCAGGCCCGACAAGGACTGTTGACGAGCTCATGCAGGACCATGTGGATTTCCTGGACACGTGCTTGAAGGAATGCATGCTCACCAACAGCAAGCTTTTGAGAGTGAGTCTTTCTCGCCGCCCTGAACTCATCTGAGACTACAGAATCTCGACTGACGTTGTCTACAGATCCATTCCAAACTCATGCAAACCTGCACGATTTTCGCAACCTACTCCAACTGGCTCTCCCGGGAGCTGGAAAAGGCGGACCCGGATCTTTCCGGCGCCACACGGCCCTCCAACATGACGCCCGAGCAGTGGCGGGCCTTTCAGGCGGTCAGGACGCAGAAGCCCACGACGGGTTCGCACAGCGACTCGACATCGTCGATGGGGCCGGGCGCAGGCGACCAGCAGCAGCAGCAGGATGCGCGCGTGGGAAACTTGTTCGAAATCATGAAGAAGTGGGAGGGCAACTTTAGCAGGCACCTACAGATCCTGCTTGACGCGCTGAATCACTACGCTGCGACCGAGACGGTTGTTCTGCTCAGTCTTTGCGCGCGGCTCAGCACGGCGAACCAGGGGACCGAGTACGCCGGGTTACGGACCGAGGACGACAGCGTTGTGTAGCGTTTGTGGCCCCGAGGCCAAGGACGTGGGCATACCATTATCTCTCTCACATACTACTTCAAAGAAGGAAAGGAGTAGGACGGCGTTTGAAAGCGGTTGTTGGTTTTTTTTAGCAAAAATCGGGAGCGGGGAGGGTAGCATTTCGCATTGAAGCAAAACAAAAAAATAACGTAGGCGTAGGACGATACGCTTTCACGCGCCAAGTCCACCGTCTCAAACCGATGACGGTCCGATCCCTATGCTGTACAACGCTTCGAGCTGTGAACAGGATGGTGCCATGTCTTTGGCGCTGTGACGTGGGAAGAAGTGGGGGAGACATATGTATAAATATACATGTACCCGCATATCTACCCGCACGACGGAGGGTTCCTCCCCCAAAGCGCCTCTCCCGCAATGCGTCGGTTTTGGGTGGTATACAGATATAAAACAGTGTGTGGTGGTACAAGCTTGTACAGTAGCCGAGTCTCGAGGGGGCGGCGTCCGTTCCGCCTATTCCTTCTTCAGGGCCTCCTTGACCAATTCCGCGACGCGTCTCTTGTCGACCTCGAGGTCTTTGCCCTGAATGGCAGCGTTGATGAGCTTCATGACCTCGCCCAGGCCGCTCTTGCCGGCGGCGGCGACGTCTTCCACGGCCTTTGCGATGAGCACGCGGACGTCGGCCTCGGTGACGGCGACGACGCCGCTGGTGGCGATGTACTCAGCCATGACCTTGGCCTGGAGGTCCTCCTTGTCGGCGAGGTCGTCGCGGCCAGCGGCGCGGAACTGAGCGGCAGCGTCCTGGGTGGCGCGCTGGGTCTTGCGCAGGAGGGCGACGAGCTGGGCGTCGGTGGCAATGGGAGAGCTGGTCTTGGCCGCGTTATTGGTGGCGGAGAGGACAGAGCGGAGGACGGAGAGGCGGGCCGCGTCCTTTGCGCGCATGGCCGTCTTGAGGTCGCTCTTGAGGGTGGCCAGGAGGCGGGGTTGGGCCGGCGCGGCGTCGGAGGAGTAGAGACGCAGGGTTGTCCGAAGGGGGGCGACGCGGCGCGGCACGACCGGCTGAAGCGCCTGCAAGAGGCGGGCTGAGCTTCGGGAGGCCATTGTGGAATTTGTGGTCGACGATAGGAGAGGCGTTATGTTACTAGAGGCTTGGGATAAAAACGAAAAAAAAATCAGATCTGTGTCGGGTTCGCTGCGTGTCTATCGATTGGTTGCCCTTTTCCGTCGTCAATGGCGTTGTGTCTGCACAAAATGTCGTCGTCCTATGCTTTTTTCCAAAATACCGTAAGTGGGAAAAAGAAAAGTCGGTTGGGGAGAGCTGTCGATGAATTAAACTGCGGGTAAGCTTCTCATTGGCCGACAGCCCTCGAGCTGTTTCCGAAGCCTCTGTCCTCTTACCGGTAGCTATCTGGCTATCTAGGACCCTAGATAGGTAGTGGCGCACGGTGGCACCGCAGTATCAGGAGTGGAGATTCTTGGACCCCGGAGTCTTCTCCTCATGGTGCTGGGACTTGGATCCATGGGGTTTATTTGCGTGAGTGTGTGGGGACTGGGGACTGATCCATGGGGGTATTCATTGGCACCCGCTGAATAAAACCGCCAGGCATATTTGACAGAACAGTACGGATACAGAGTACACGACCGACAATTGCTCCTCCTGTTTACGCTCGTCGGTCGATGAACTACACTGCAAGGCATGTATATGAATAGGTACCTAACTGAACAGCAGTAGTATGTTGTGGCTTTTCTTGGGTAGCCCAGAGCAACAACCTAACATCATTGCATGCATTGATTGATCAGGAACATTAGGGGTTTTTTGGGAGGGGGAGGGTGGGTTTTTTGTGCCAGTCCTTTCGAATCGAATCATGTACCCCAAGGGAACGCCATGTCCGTGCGCAAAATCACTCGATGTGCCAAAGATCAGGAAGCTGCAGAATTAAAAAGGATCGGGGCAACGGTAGAGGTCTTCCGATATCACACCCGCCCGGGGGCTGCATGCTCAGAGTTCCACAACCAACGAACGAGCAAGTTTGGTCTGGGCCAGCCCAGAAACCTGGGTAATATTTTCGCCGGTAAGCATGGAGACTCTAGCCGTTTCTTTGGCCCTGGCCTCTGTCATTCTCAGGCAGGACACATACACACCTCTCCTGTTGCTAGGATGAAAGTTCCTGAAGCCGGGGAACATAGGGAAAGGTACCAGCACTACCACCGGCGTGGATATCGACGTGGAACCTGCGAGAATGAGTGTGGTTGCGGTGGCCAGAAACGTGGCATAGACTGGCATTTTGATACTTCATTTTCGGAGAAAACTGTGTTCAAGTAGCGGCACGGCTCAGCAAACCGCCCCTCGGGGATTAGATATAGATTGTGGGTGCGTGTGTGCGTATGTGAGTGCGTGTGTGAGTGTGTGTGTGTGTGTGTGGCCTGTCTGCAGCTCTGGCTTCACCGAGGACCCGGGCCGACGGTAGCGAATTTGTAAATCAAATGAACATGCCTACCTACCTACCTACCTACCTACCTACCTATGGAGCATCTGCCTATCTAGGTACTGAGTCAATTCCCGGCCAGTCATGGTGACTCGAGTTCCCCAATCTAAACCCAACATGGAACAGAACCAGGTGGAACAATTACCCCGAGCCCTCCTTTCCCTTTTCCCAAGGTGCGAGTCTCAAGTCTCGATTAAAGTAGGTAGTTGGACCCCGTTAAAGCAGGTAGGTAGACAGGTAGGAAGGTGTACAAGGCAAGTCCTCCCGCGTACGAGGGATCGCTTCGTCGCCCCTTCCCGTACCCAGGTAGGTAGGTAGGTAGCTAACCCAATAGATACCTAGATACCTGGGTACCTAGGTAAAAAGGTACGCCAGTCCCGAGCTTCCCCTACTCTCCACCTAGGTACGCCGCACACTTCTATGTTAACTTCATGTCGTTGTCGCTCCCGTTTCAAGCTTTCTTGTGCATCCTCCGTCGCCCTTCACGTCCCCCCGCCCACATCCACAACATCCATTCATCTCTGGCCTTTGACACGGAGTCTCTACATGCTGTGGCTCTCGGGACCCAGTTTCGTTATTTCCCCCGACAAGACAGACGTAGACTGTGGGTTTCTAGTCTTCCATCCCTCATCAACATCCATCCACCGTCTCTTCATAGAGCTCAAATTCCACCAACCATCTTGGATCATTCAACTAGTTGAATTGACGACGACCGGACTCGCATATCATTGGTCCGTTGCCAAGAATGTCATGAGCCTTTGATGCTCCATCCAACGTACCTGGCCATACAAACTCCAGAGCCTTGATGTCTCGTTCAAGCCTTCCACTCTTTCAGCTTGGCTCTGCGACAAACTCCCGGAATCATGTTAAGCAGATGGGCATATTGAAGCAAGGAAACAAACTAATGTAGTTATGAGCTAGGCACTCGGGATATATACTGCCGTCACATCGTCACCGTCATCACTCTCGCCCAGGGAGTTCACCGAGTCTTCCGCATATCTGAACGTCCCGAGTGCGCCTACAAACAAGCAACCTCTTCGCCTGGCGCCCTGATATGTCTCACCGACGAGGTTTCCGCCCTATACACACGTACCTTAATAGCAAACACAAATTAGCCCGTCAGTGCCTCCCAGCTGCGGTCTCGACTTCAAATGCCGACGAGGTATCCACTCACATTGGGAAATACGCCTGAGTCAACTCGGCAACATTGGCCTTCGTGTCAATGCCATCTTTCGTTTGTCTGGGGACCCGCAGCTGGACTCACCCTGAATGCCGGGTTATCAGCCTCACTCCTTGCTTGGGCCACCAGCACCTGGAACTCTTGCGAAGTCATCCTACCATGATACGGTCAGTTCCGGGCGCGCTCAATTCTCGAGTCCCGATCATGTTGTCTTGGAGACTTTTTTGAATAATGTCCTTACCCTCGGAATTCTGTCATGGGGTACATGGCCAGCGAGGAGAGCATCCTCCTGACGTTTTCTCTATTGACCACGCCAATACGGTGCTGCCGTGGATCTAAATCACCAATAAGCCTCAAGAGCAGGTATTCTGCCTCTGCGGTTACATTACCATTGGACCACCCACAGGTCGGGAGAGGAATCATCTGGGTTTCCACTGAGTCGAATCCTGCGTTTTGCATCCAACTCTGCAAATGAAGCGGCGCTCGAGGATCTTTGTACGGTTGCATACTGTCCAAGTATCGTCTCGACCACCTGCGCAAGGCGTGATCTGGTAGCAGAACTTATCAACAAGTGCAGTCATCTCCACGGAAATTCTGGCGTACTTTGAGTCAACGTCCCGTTGTCCGACTGCGCGTTGAAGTATATCTCCACCATTTGGCACCAGCCACCGGGTCGGATTACGCGAAACATGTCTCCGATGTATTCTCTCCAACGATTCGAATGGATACCGCCCGCCATCATTTGGCTGTGCACGAGGTCGAAGTGGTTTGACGGGAATGTGAATCTGTGCCGGTTCGGTCAACCATAGGCTGGCCAGGTTTGCGAACCACAGTTCGTCAGGTCATCCCTTACCTTCCGTTCAAATCATCAACCTGAAGATTCAGATTCGTCGGCGTTTCGGTCTCGTCTGGCCAGATGTGCGGGCAAATATCGATGGCTACCACCTGTTCTCCAGTGTCAGCGTTGTCTGCTCGACCAGATGCCCATACGCCAGAACTTCTAATGGCTTCTCGCCCTTGGCATGCATTCTTCTGGTCATACCTCGCAGTTTGGATGTCGTTGTGCGACTTCGATTGCCCAGTCTCCGGATCCAAATCCGCAATCGAGAATTCGTCTGGGTCTAGGTATGGGCGGGAAAAGGAGCTGGTTTTCGAAGACCACCGAGAGAACGACGTGCATTATTTGTAATCGTTCGACTTCGTCCTGCAATCCAGTCGGAAATGTTAGGCGGAGCAGGAAAGCCGTCACCGGGCTCGTGGTATTCCTCACCTCGTCCATCGGCGCGAAATATGCTCCATTGTCGACTGCGTATCGCTGGTATTCTCTGCCTTGGTACGTGACAGTCTCAAGGAAGGTGTTGTCCAAAGGCACTGTTTGTGGATCGCTGATGAGAGTTAAACCTCGGACAAGTCCTTCGCGACGTTCGGACTGGTGAACCGTACCTTGCCATTTTGGCAACAACAGCAACAGCGGCGGAACGATTGCTCCTCGAAAGAACAGCCTCGGTGATATCAAGTCGCCTCGTCCAAAATCTGCCTTGGTATTCGGTGTTGAGACGATTGAGGCTGCTTCTAATAGTATCTGCTCCGATGAGGCGGCGGTCACAGGTTTCATGCCCCAGGGGGAAGGCGAGGATCGAGTAGTTCTCAGGTACTACCCACGCAAGAAGGCCGAGAGTCCGCCAAAAGAGCCATTCTGGATTCACGGGGGGATTCAAAAGGGCGGCAGTCGTGTCTAATAGACATGAAATTAACTGCCAGCAACGTCGGAGGTGGAGACACCGAGCATGTCCAAAGGTAATTACTCCGAAGGGGCCAGCGATTCCTTTCTACACTACAACACACCACACGATGTTGCTGTCAACTTGGGTTAGTACATTACGACCCAGAGAAGTCAGGAGTTTGTCTCGGTACACTTCGGTACGCGGTGTGGTGCGGATGAGGCAGTCTTCAGGTGACATGGATATGTCCACTACTGTTTTTGCTGGCCCCGTAACCCCTGTACGTACGAAAATTCGTGAATGGGGCCGGCAAACAACCGGGACGTGCTAATCCCAAGACAGTGAGTGAGCGGCATATATAAACGGGTGTGACAGCGGGTCCCAGCTCATCCTGGCAAGTTGAACACCGCTTTACCAGTTGTAAGATCCATGAATCTGCTTATCACAGGTGGTCTTCGCAGGTTGTCCCAGAAGCCAGGTACACAGTTGTCTTTCTCGGCAACCTGGTCGCTGTCTAACAGGACGTGCCATCACAGACCAACACCTCAAGAGGCCGCCAAAGACTGCAGACAATAATTACAGTACGGTTTAACCCATCGACCACTGGTGCTGAGGTTCTTATGGCATGCTCACCGCCATCCTTTTGCAGTCGAACGAGCGTACCGATGCTTGTTGTTAACAGAAGAGCATCACACCCACGGTGTCGACCACGTCTCTGAGACCAACCGCATAGCTAGAGCACAGGGCCTAACACCTATCGACACCCACCCACCCACACACACACACACACACACATATCCATACATTCACCCATACATCACGTAAGTACTCCCAATGCAAACCTCCAGCCTCCAGGCAATGGGAAGCTCTTCAGCAAACGCGGCCCCCTTCTATCACTTGTATCCTGCTTACCCACCCCCCTCCCTTGTCATGGGTGGGAATCATTGCTTGAAGGAGGGGTTGCAGGGACGATCCTTACTCGTCGCACGCGGAGCTATAATCGAACTGCGACAATTTCCAAGTCCCAGGGATCCGGTCGTCGGCTTGAGCTTTGAGCAGCCGCGGGAGGTGGGAAGTCAAGTTGGGCTAAGGAAGCATCACAACCCGTGCCTTGCTGGCTTTCGCGAGACCCGCCAACTGTATTTGCTGAGCTCTCCCGAAAACATGGACTCGGGTTCTTATATTTGTGGTTAGGTTCACCAGCGACCTGGCCCTACGCGCACAGAGGGAGGAAACGACTGAAGTACGAAGCGGTTACAAGTTCGATGTAGTCCAGTCGTCTCGTACGACAAGCATGCTGAATGTCCTCGTGCTGCTTGACTTGTCTGGCAATAGGCAGGCTGGGGCCATATATGCGGCCAACAATGACCAAAGGCGGAGTCAATGGTCTGATACTTGCACGCAGATTGACAAAGGCCTGCACGCCTGCTAGTGCACTAATCCCGCCTCAGGCCCGTATCTCGCGACGGAAATGCATTGAGAGATCCAAGCGTTAGATCAACAACTCCGTCGAATGGCGGCACATATACGCACAGAACTTGCAGGGCCTGCAAAATATAGGTAGAGGCATGGCTGGGCTTATGTTGTTGCGTCCTGACACGTCGGCGTATTCGGGTGCGTGCTGATTGAAGTTGTAATTACCTAACTCCTTTGCGATCTTCTTTTCTCAAGGTTCCGTCTCACCCTGGACTAGCTGCTCGAGAGACCGCTCATGGCTGTTTTCAAACCAAGCTTCAGAAGGCCCAGCCAAGAAATTAATTTTTTTTTGAAAGGATTTGATGAAATTTGGGGGGGAGGATTAATGCTGGTCCCCATTTCCATGACGAATCCTCGACGGGCCGCTTTGCAGAGGGAGACAATCGACGTGACTACACATTAGTAGGTAGTTAGTTGCCAGCTCGGACAGTGGAGTTTCGGGAAAGGGTGCGATGACGCGAGCCACAAAACTCTCCTGGTTCCAGCTATTTGGGAATCGAGGGACGGGCGTCGGCAACGCTTCCTTGTCGCGGAGACCACATCCTGGTGCTTGGGAGCTGTGAAAAGTACTCGAGGGACGTGGGAAAGTACGGGTAACAAAACAAGGCCTTGGTCGTACTCCTTTGCACTTTCGACAGGAGCACCGCGCCTGTCCACAGCGGCCACGTACTCGCTGCACCCTGCAACCCTTGCACCAACGGGTTCAGGTGCATTGCATGGCGGACGGGTAGGGAAAGCAACGGGAGACACCTTGAGACGACGGCACGCCGGTTTTTGCTGGTAGCCAAACACCCCGCCAGGGGTACCATCACTCACAATCTCAGCTATCCCTTGACGTCAGAGCAAAAGACACGGAGAACTTGCCCATTGTTTACATAGCCTGTCCAAGCCAGCGGCAGTCTCACCAAAGCTGCAGGTAGACATCCGCGTGGGGCCTTGCCATCACCGGCCGGGAAACACGAGTTGCCCGGAGGCTACCTCGAGAGTGGGTAACAGCAGGACTCAAATTACCACAAGTCAGACCGAGTGTAGGGTAACGCGCGGTGCAATGCTGCACAACAGGCAACAGGCAACAGGCATCCGGCCAACAACATGCATATGGCTTTCTTGGTTCAGGAGCCATGAGGCAAACGGTCACGCAAAGGGACCCGGAGCAGAGGCCACAATCCACATCTCAGTAACTCCAACGAAGTCTTCTCCGGTGTCCACAGGCGTCCCATGATTTGGAATCCATTTCGAAGCGATGGAGCTGTTAGAGGCAATGCACGTCAAGAGGGGAGCATCCGTACCATCTCTCCTTAGCATCGCTACTGGGTGTAATCAACCAGGACGACTAGGTAACCAAGACCAAAGAATCAATCACATTCGGTTTCTCAATTTGCGGCCGCTGACCGCAGTCTCGTCTGCACAGCTGCGGGCCGTGCATCTACGCATTCCACAATTTATTTACCCGACATGAAGGAAATTGGACCAGCTTCTCCCTCTTCCAACGGCGTTGTTTCTCCCCGTGCAGAGAGGGGGAGGAGATGAGTTGGCGGTCGATGAGGAGTCACATTCAGCTCCGCATGCAGGGTACCCTGGTCATCGAGTGCCCTGCTGGTCCTGCCCTCTTCACCTTCCTTTCGAATAGAACCGCGCTCTCGGGTTCTCTAGGACGGGAGGCTGGGGCACAATCGTCTCCTCTATCGATATCAACCGCAACCCTTTCTGACCCCTGTTCATGCTTACAGAAGACAGCTTGCCGCAACACCCCGAGGTCGGGATGTCGAAGATACTTAGCTGATACCCTCTCTTGTTGGACGAGGAGCGGCGTTGCCTGCCGTCTACGGGCAAATCACCCACCAGCTCCATTCCCTGCGGACTACGGCTAGGTCAATCTGTTTCACAGGGGTAGCACGGCGAACGCTTCTAGAAGGCCTTGCTCTTGCGAGTGCTTGCCATCCAGAAGGGTATGGAGCGCGTTACCGGGCTGTTCAAGCCGACAAGCCCTGTCCAGATGGTACGGTGCGGCTGCTCAGCTATACTGCGGTCGTAGGTACGGATACATGAATCGACTTTTCCTCATTCATCCCCATCCACCATCTACCGGCAATATGGGATATGGACATGGCCGAAGCCCCCTTTCCTAATACTATCTCATGCGCACAAATTGCGGGCATGACAGACAACTATACACTCAGCCCGGTAATTCAGCGCTTGTCCCCAGCCGACGCGCCACAACCATGTTCCCTTTTTGTAACATGTGAGCTTCGAATACTGGCAGGCGGCTGATGGTTGATGAGCTCGAGACAAAAATGAGCTTTTTGGACAACCGAACACGAGTCCGAGAGGACGGACGGTGACTGCAACTATCGACGTCCAACAGCGCTGTGTGACCTGAGCAGTCACTTTTTCCGCCCCTCCTTTCTAATACGTACTATCTATGCTCAGGCAAGTCAGGCACTCAGGATTCGGAGGTGCTCTGTAACTTGTAAGGAATAACGCATGCCGGGTTGATGTTCTACCCCTGACCCGAATGAGCGCGGGCGAGTAAGAATATCCTTGCCGGATTCAAAAACGGGACCCAAAAGAAAAAGGAAGCATGCAAAAGGAAGAAGAAACGTAAACGCGGAACGCGGAACGCCCCCTCTCCTCCTGGTCGGTGACACAGGCCCTATTGTTTGCTTTTTGGTATCAATTTGTCCTTTAGTTCTGAATTCTCTCCTTCGTAACAATGTTCCTATCCTCCCAAGAACCCCCTCACTTCCGCGCGGGCGGGGTGGCGGGTCTGCATACCTTGGACCCACAGGCTTATTCTCTTCTGTATCTTCCTCATCATGTCTTTGGCATAGCATGCCATGCCGTGTCTCGCCCTCAAACTCGTCGTCTGTCTCGTACCCGAGTCCCCCGCCCTTTGTCATTTCACTAAGCTACCTAGGTAATGAACCGGTGACAGAAAATGCAGCACATGGGCGACGAACGCCACAAACACCTCCGCAATGATGATCATGCCATG
>PJEX01000157.1:59262-84211 GCA_005350895.1 Colletotrichum tanaceti
CCCCCCCCCCCCCCACTCCGGTTCCCTTGCATCCATAGCAGGCGGAGCGAAAACCCCTCTAACCGATAACCCGGCCTACTACGGAGTACCTACTGTAGGTAACTCTTATTGAGCCCCGTGCCGTCCCCATATGTTTTGCGCGAACGCAAGTCGAGTGGATCACCAGCAGGTGAAAACCGGGTTCCTGGCTCTCACCGGCTCCAGCCGCTCCACAA
Organism: Colletotrichum tanaceti; assembly: GCA_005350895.1. NCBI lineage: Eukaryota > Fungi > Ascomycota > Sordariomycetes > Glomerellales > Glomerellaceae > Colletotrichum > Colletotrichum tanaceti. Next base: position 59,478 of record PJEX01000157.1, read on the forward strand.
TAACCTTGCGTTGGTTCCCCTCCATGCCCTCGGCGGCCGCATAGCCCAGGTCGCCCTCCTCGAGGTCGTCTTCATCGTAGTCCAGGCTCGGGCGGGAACCATACAGGTGTTGGGCGATGCTATTCCCGCTGCGCCGGCTGGTCGCCGTTGCGAACGAATATCGACGTTGCTGCCGAGTCTCTTGGCGGGCAGGGGAGTACATGTTGAGAGCGCGAGACCCGTGATAGCTTTCTCTTTGGCTCTGGCCCGAGAATCTGGGCCGCTGTGCTGTTGAATCTTTAGCCAGCGGTACTGACGAAGCTAGGATCCCCGAGCCGTTCATGGATGTCTCGTCTGGAGACTGAGCACCCTCATCTGTCGGGCTCAGCGCAAGCTCGAACCTGCCCGGATGAGGCATGTCGGCAGGGGGGCTGGCGAAGCCGAGCAGGTCCTCGTCCACGCGCAGTGGTTGCGCAGTCGACGTGTTAGCATCGCCTATGTCGCCCTCGTCAACCGACCGTCGCAACTCTGCCTCGTGACGCATCATTTCGGCAGACGTTACTCGCATGGGAACAGCGACAGGAACCTCCACGAGGTCATCCCAGACGCAGACCTTGGAGCGACGTGTAAGTTCCAAAGGACCATGGTCTGGCGTCTTGAGCGTCTCCACAATGTTCCATGCCTGGCCCTTCATGACGGCGATCTGTCGAGCAAACATCTTTTCCTGGAAGTCGGGGTCCAGTTGAAAGACTTTACGCAAGGCCAACTGTGTTTGGCTCCACCAATGTGTCGACGTCAGGAGAGGGAGGAAATGATCCCGGGTCTTTTGTGAGAACGGCCGCCCGATCAAGTCCACGGGCAGGAATAGCCATCCAAAGGGGAAACTGAGTAAAAAAAAGGGTTAGCTCAGTCGTTCATGGGGATCCGTGTTCTCGCCCAGCCAAGCTGACGATTGTGAAACTCTCATACCTTCGCCATGCGTCCGGGTGCTTCCAGGGCCAGGAAAGTGAATTATCAATGGCGCCGATCGTGATCTTGGGGTCCTGTGAGCTTGGCACGGAGCTCGATGCTTTCATAGGCTGTTGAGTCTTGTAGGGGTACGAGGAGCGACCTTCCGCCGCTGATCGCTGGCTCAAGTCTACCGGCCGCGGTCCATCTTCTTCAGACGGACCAGTCTCCATGTTCATCTGGAGCGGCTCTGATGCTATCGATACTTGCTGGGTGCTCCAATCCACCTTGATCATCCAGTTGTCCAGACCACGATCGGTGTTCCGCATCATGTAATCCAGGATGACCAGTTTCTCGAGCTCTTCGCGAAAGGACTGCTTAAGTGACTCTGTCCATACAAAGTTGTCTGGGCCTAGTGGTAGGGTTTCCTGTCTGTTTTCTTCGTCGCTCTCGACGTCATCCAGTGCTGCGGCGCTACCAGGACGGCAGTTGTCTGCCCATCTCCTCCTACGTTTGCGGTGCGGATCGTTGGCTCTGAACCCGGACCAGTATTGGTCCGGCCAGGGATGTTCTCTCAGAAATACGTTGGCGTCCTTGAAACCTTTGAGGAAAACCTGGAAACTGCCTGGTTTTTCTGGGAGTGGTTTTTGCTTTCTGTAGAAGTTGCGGCGGTCCCAGAATGGGTAGTGGAATGATTTGGAAGACAGCCACACAACGTCCGTGTAAGGCACCATGTGAGTGCGAAGTTGGCAGTCCAGGGTGTATGCAGCGGCTTCGCTGACATATGACAGATTGGGAATGAGGCTATAGGGCACGGTCAACGAGTGGAACGCCCCAGAGCACGAGCATCCTGGTGACTTACCATGCGCGTCCGAAGCAGCAAGGGAACAAATTCCGGTGAATCCACTTGTTCCACTTGGGGTTGCCGGCAGCATATGGTTCTTCATCCTTGGGCTTGAACACGCCCACAACCTTTCCTTCTGTATTCCGAGCGAAGTAGCTGCCGGAGCTTCCCTGGGAGATCATGCGCGGGTGTGTGCCTTGCAAAATAGCCTGCCTGACGCTGCGCACAATGTCTTCGAATTGGGATTTGGTCATAACGTCTTGTACCGCCGCCAAGCCCTCGGGAGTAATGGGTCGAACACCCTCCGGTGCTTGGAACACAGAGTGGTGAATCTCGAGACGTTCTTCCTCGCCGGTCTTGCCACGGCCCTTGGCGCGTTTGAACCGGCTGGCGATCTCGTCTGCCCATCGCTCCAACCGAGCATTGATGGCTTTGATGTCTACGCCAGAGTTGCTGCCACCACGACGTCGATTCCTAGGTCTAGAAAGACCTGCGCTTATGGGCTTCGGCGTCGTCATGCCCGAGCGGGGGCGCGGCTGCGCGATTGGCGCGAAGCGAGGGCCGGAAGCCGGCTGAAGAGAGGCGTACGACTGGGTGAGGGGGTCATCGTCTTCGGAATCGGAAGATAGGGCATCGGCCTGAGCGAGCCGCTCATAGCCTGTCGTCGGGGGCCTGGGGCGAGGCATCGTAGCCAAACGTAGGGATAATAGGTTCGCGGGCAAGGGAGAGGCAATTAGCTGGCAAAGGGAGGCCTGGAGATCAGAGCCATGAGGGTAGTAATCGTCGAGGCGCCGAAAGAAATCGAGAGTGAGAGGCCTCTAAGGCGGTTCTCTATGCTGTGTCTTTTTAGTGATGCAATGGCCAGCCGAACCAAGGACATGCGGAAGCTTGATCTGAGAATACAAGCGACGAGGTCAACTCCAAGATTGAAGGGAGGAAGAATGAAAGAACGGCGCTACGAAATTAAGGGTGAATCGGAAGTAACAGTAAGGTAGGCAGAGGATAACTATGGTGAGATTCCAGGGCGATAAGTAGCGATTGCGGCTGTGGACTGGAGACCGTTTCGCGGCGAGTCGCGTTGTCAAGCATGTGTCGTCAAGAATCCGTGGTTTGGGCGGACCGCGATGCTGTCATTGTGATCCTGGTCCCTTTCCGTTCCCTTGCCCAGCGCACCCAAGGTACCTACACACAGCAAAGGCAACCTGGTCAGCGGGCAGGTAGATAGCCACAGCACCGTACCTCAGTAAAGTGCTTTATGTGGCCACCCAGGTACGGACCGGACGCCGATTTACCCGGCATGACTAAAGTCGGGTACCTACCTAGGTATCCTGGAGTGCCCCGTGCTGTGGTTGGTCGCTGTGACTGGACAGGACGGCGACGCTCGCTACCTACCTACCTGCCTACCTACCTACCCAGGTACCTTGCCTACCTAGGCATTTACAAGAATACACATCAGATACCTAAAGTAGGTACGGTAATACCACGTAGGTATCAAGGGAGGACAATCGATAGGACGCCTGCAGGAAACAGCCTGCACTCGATCGCAATCGGTTCAGTACCTATCCCTATCCGTATCGGAAGCTTGCTAAAAGTTGCTGAGACTCGCTGGAATCGCGGAAAGACCTTGGAACCGGCCGGTGCTATGTGTCTATACGCCGTCTGTCGGGTTGAAAGTAGGATAGTGACGGCAGCTTCGGATACCGGCCTGTCGACTTGTTACAAGTGATACATACTTACCCCACGCTGTTGTTGTCTGAATGTGCGACGAAAAGGTCGAGACGTTGTGCTTAGACTGTAAGTTCCGGGGAAGTTTGTTGAAGACGAGAATTGAGCAATACGAAAAGCACATGTGTCGTTTTAATTTAAGCACAAGGCATTCCAGCCGATGTGCTGTACTATTTGCAACGACCTAAATCTCCTGCTTCAGCAAGTCTTTCCCTCTTCAGTCAAACGAGGTGCAACTGTCATCCCAGAATTCCCCAAACTCTCGGGTCGCAGCCACGGGCCCACCCACACCGCACGACGTCGTTCCGAATTGGTTCGATGCATCAGGCGACCTGTTCGATGAATGAGTTCTTACCTGATCGTCTCGGCGAAGGGTCCGTCTCCATGTTATCACAGACCAATCTATTCTCAAGCTGACCCCCTGATCTTGGGACGTTCGTGCCAACATCCAATCTTGGGAGCGGACGTGTGGCCCCCTTGCGGAGTGACAGGCTCGTCATCGTCGTTTGCGGCTTGAACGGCTGAGCAGCTATGCTACCCCTCTTACTTGGATGATCTTTCCACGTTAAGCCGCTCCGGTGGCTTCTAAGATACCGATCAGCCCAATCTTCTGCTACACTACACGCTCCAATCCTCTCCAGCACCCTCGTGTTCCGTCGCCCTCTTCACTCTTCGCCCTAGGCCGGTGCATTGAAGTTCTTTATCATCTCTTCACTCCTTCTAGCTTCAATCCCCGTTATCTGCCCGCACAGCACTCCTTCCTGCTACTAGACGTGTTAATAACCGAGAGTTGCACATTTTAGCCTCGACCAACTCTGATCGTCAACCCGGATCATGGTTTCTCAATTTGAAGCAAGCATCCAGCTTCGAGAGGCGACGCCGCGAGCCTTCTCACCCGACCCAGACACGCCCCGCGGCCGCAAGAGACACCGCAGCCTGACGAGATGTGACTTGGAAGCCATTCACTACGGTGGTACTGGCGAATCCAGCACGCTACGGGGACGGCCCCGCCGACGATCGACTTCGCTAGTGGCACTGTCGTCGAGAGCTTCTTCACGAGTCATTACGGACACCTCCGTATCTCCTATGAGGAAGCGTCTCCTCCGTATCGTCATCCTTGATCGGCGACGGAATCAGAGCCCCTCCCGGTCCCGATCACCCAATCATCAACAGGCCCCACCCCGACGCCGTCATCGAACGCGGAGCCGTAGCCGGACCCATACCAAGGAGGTGTATCAAGTGAGAGAACAGTTGCCTCGGCCCCGGAAAGAACAGCTATATGTGATGGCGGACAACGCATCCCACAACTGATCGACCACGTGTTTGGAAAGGAAGAGAGGGAGAGGGTTGACGCATGAGGCCCTGGACGAAATCTCAACCAGAAAAAAAAAAGGAACACTCCTTCCCGATTCGAACGAGGCAGCAAAATCCAAATACGCTTCTCACATGGCATTGTACTGTGTGTGCAACGAAGCAAGAAATACCGACTTGTTGCCGCTAGTCAAATGGACCCGGTACTATGATTTCGCCGATGGCATTCGGCCACGCTGGCCCGGTCTCGGACAGCTCAGATCAGTCCAAGACAGGCATCGATCGAGGCAGACACCAAGGCTCTCGACCCGGCTGGTTAGAATTAATGAGGGTGCGAATCCAGAGTGGCTTCCTTATCTGAGTGGCCCTGAGGGAAATACGTTCTAAAATGGCTCATGTTGGAGATGGTGGACAAGGCGTGGAGTCGTTGGGCAAAACACGAAGCGCAAGGCAGGGCGGTCCAGGCTGTCGGGCTCAGCCGTGAGAGGTATCGCTGCCTAGAGGACCGAATGGGATGGTGGCATAAGCATTCTACTATTCGGGTGCGAGGGAATTGAAGATGATGGATACGAGCGAGTGTCAAACCCACCCAGAACGGCAGACGCTGGTTACATACACTCTGCTATAAATCGAAAGCACGGATATGAGTTATTTTACTGTTAACATTACTTTTCTTTTCGGAGGAAGTTTGATGATACACAAGTGATGGGAGAGGAAGACATGCTTGGTCAAGTGATCACGCACTCTTTCACAGGCTCCCCCCACTACGCCCAGATGGTGGTGTAAGAGAGTGGGATGGTCTGGGCCAAGATAGGTTGGAGGGGGGCACAAGGGCCAGGCTCGGGTTGAAAAGGGTGGCCACGTGAGGGTGCGAACTTTCCAGGTAGCTAATCGGAAATCGGGAATCAACGGGTCCCCACTGCAGGTGCCCCGCTGCAAGAGGCGGAGGAGTGACCTCAGCTGCAAGAAGGCTGCAGCCAACGATGCACCGCATTCATGTGCCGCGCCTTCCTCCTTACGTTTTCCACCTTCCCACGCACCACGCTGCCTACCTACCTACCTTACCTAGGTACGAACTAGGTCATTACTTCCTATCTACACTACCTCCAACCAACCTTTGCTACGCAGTTTGCGCCTGCCTAGGTGTATCTTGCCTCTCGTTGCTTTTTTGTTCTTCTTTTTTGTTCTTCTTTCCTTTGCCTGGCGCTGGAACCGCAACCAAGTTCTTCATCATCACCTCCTCCACATCCCCCACCGAGGCAAGGACAATGAACGACAGGGGCCAATCGGCACTCTGAACAGGCGTCGACTCGACTCGACCTCCGACCTCGTTCTCCTACCCAGCTTCAGGCGCCGCACGCCTCATTCCGAGGTGTACTTCTGGGCTCTGAACGCCGCCAACTCTTGATAGTCGACCCTACTCGGCAACTTTCAACTCACTACCTAAGGTACTTCGGTATCGGGCTGCGACTCCCCCAGGTCCCACCCTCTCGACTGGTCGCATCTGAGAAGAGCATTGTGCTTTCCTCCCGTCTCACCACCCTGCCACCTCTGGTTGAAACGTCCAATTTGGCTATCTAGCAACATTCACTGCTTGGGGCACAGTGGTGTTTGAGCTTTGTTACCTTAATCACATCTTGTCCTTATCTCTCTGGTCAAACGCCTACCACTACCTTGTTTGGTTCCTTGCGGATATCTCACATTTGATTTCAATTTGTTGCGTTGTGATGATTGCAACCACTCCTCAAATTGCCTACCTGAAGCCCACCACTTTACGTTAAACTCACAGCGCTCTCTGAACAAGGAACTCGACGGCAAGCTGGCAGGAAAACGCAGTCATGGCGTCGCCCAACGGGTCAAATGGTGAGTCCCTGTCCCGTCCTTGACCTCTACAGCCACTCGACACCCTCCGTCTGGAAGCACCTCGACTGCTCCTTCCCTTTGCCCTTCTTTCACAAGCCGAGAAATCTCCCACAAAGCAGCAGTTTGTCGAATATTTATTGACCTATTCTCTCTCTTTCTCTTCAGGTCGAACAAATTACGCGATCAACCCTCAGTCGCAGTCGTGGAACCCCCAGGCGTTGCTCAATCCGCGTGCATACGCAACCTCCACGCCTAGTACGAAGCGGAATTCCCCCAAACCCCAGGCTCTGGCGACTCGATCCGCGCCAGGAAACCAAAGCAACAACAGCAGCGCTTCCTTCATCTTCCAATTCGCGAGCCCGAATGACACCCCGAACGAGTCGTTAACACCTAGCATGGCTTCAGGCGCTTCAACTCCCGGCCGCGACGGCGGAATTTCTCCCTACGGAATGGGCAATATGATCGAGCGAATGAACGATGTCCAGGACCGCGCCTCCGCGCCTCAGCCTAAGCGGAGAAAGTACGACACTCCCGAGTCTGATATCGACAATAAGAAGGCCATGGGACCTGGCGGCAGCGGCATGCTGGGCGCGTACATAAAGGAGAAGCAGAATGCTGGCCAGAAGGAAAAATCAACAGTATCCACGCAAACCGTAGATCTCACCGAGGGCGATGATGATGCGGTCATGGTTGTTGAAGACCCCGCAACTGAGGAGGTCTGTTACGGCATGCTTACGGCCAAACTCCACTGTCACAAAGTGCCCTCGCCGAAGCCAGGAACGCAAAGCATTTTTGGGGCGGACTTCATGCCCCCTGTCAAGGTTGTTCTGAAGAGAATAATCGGAGATTCGAGCAAGAAGATCTCGGCCTACGATTTCACGCGCGACATCGTTGGAAATGTGGACGCACACACCGCGGGAGCGCTTGTCCCCTTGCTGGACTCTAATGTGCGCCTTAGAACCGACTGCAAGATCCCTGCATGTAGAAAGCAGGCGGACGAAGAGCCGGGGAACGCCATCTCGAGGTCATACCCCCTGGAGATGACTCTGTACGGCCAATATCGATTCGTGAAGGCCGTTGGCAAGCACTTTGAGCGAGCAAAAATTGTTCTGCGTCACCCCAACAGAGTCGACAAGGGCATCCGTTACGAAAACGTTCATGTTGATTCGAAGCCCGTTCCGGCTCCCGGTGCCAGAAATCTCGCTGGAGCTCTTGCTCAGTACAACAGTCACTCATCGTCGACTTACTACACCAACCCGACTACACGCACAGTCGAAGAGATTCGGTCAGACGTCATGGGTGTATTCGACTCCATGGGAAAGACGGACGAGCTCCCTGAGATGGACCCATCGCCTACCATCACCACCGAACTACTCAAGCACCAGAAGCAAGGTCTTTTCTTTATGACAGCCAAAGAGAAGATGTCCACCGCCGAGGAGAGAACCAAGGGTTCTATGTGGCAGCTCAAGATCGGCCCCGCCGGCCAGAGGTCTTACTACAACGTCATCACGGGCCAGACAGAGCGACAGCTTCCCGCGGAAACACACGGTGGCTTGCTTGCTGATATGATGGGCCTGGGAAAGACCCTTACCGTGCTCTCGCTCCTGGCTAGTACCCTGGACGACGCCAAAGAGTGGTCAAGCCGTACGCCTGTCCAGCCCGAAGTGCCACCCCAGAAGATGGGAGGCAAAACGACAGCCTCGAGCTCCTTGCCGCTGACAGGCATCGCCAAGAATACCAAGACCACGCTTCTCGTCTGTCCCCTGAGTACTGTCACGAACTGGGAAGAACAGATTAAGCAGCATATCGCGCCAGGACAGCTAAGCTACTACATTTACCATGGTTCGAATAGAATCAAGGATGTCGAGAAGTTGGCTGAGTTCGACTTGGTCATCACCACTTACGGCTCTGTCTCAAGCGAGCTGGGCGCTCGCAGCAAGCGAAAGTCGGGCAAGTTCCCGCTGGAGGAGATTGGATGGTTTCGCATCGTTCTAGACGAGGCGCACATGATCCGCGAGGTCGCAACTTTACAGTTCAAGGCGATTGTTCGTCTTCAGGCCGCTCGCCGCTGGGCTGTTACCGGAACCCCCGTTCAAAATCGCCTCGAGGACTTGGCTGCCCTTCTCCAGTTCATCCGCCTAAAACCCTTTGACGACCGAAACAAGTTCAATCGATTCATCGTGGATCCGTTCAAAGCCTGCGACACAGAGATCGTTCCCAAACTTCGCGTTCTCGTGGACAGTGTTACTCTCCGACGTTTGAAGGACAAGATCAATCTTCCCCCGCGCAGCGATCACCTTATCAAGCTTGACTTCACTGCCGAGGAGCGTGAAGTTTACGAACTTTTTGAGAAGAATGCCCAAGATCGCGTCAAGGTCCTCGCCGGAAACGGTGTGCAGCGGGCGTTGGGAGGTCACACGTACATTCACATTCTCCGATCCATTTTGCGGCTTCGCCTTCTCTGTGCCCATGGCAAGGACCTCTTGAACGAAGAAGACCTAGAGGCCTTGCAAGGCATGACAGCTGACATGGCTATTGATCTTGACAGCGACGACGAGGACAAGAAGCCCGGTTTGTCGGCCCGAAAGGCGTATGAAATGTTTGAACTTATGCGAGAGACGAACACCGATACCTGCAGTGCCTGTTCTAAAAAGCTGGGATCCAACGACGACGCCAACATCGAGTCGGAGGGACAGGAAGACATCCTCGGTTACATGACGCCTTGCTTCCATATCGTTTGCGGCTCTTGCATCAAGGGTTTCAGAGAACAAACCAGACAGCTTCTCGCTCCAGGCGTGGCCGAAGGACCCTGCCCGATCTGTTCCACCGTCATTAGGCCCGCTTACGTTGACATTCGTCGATCACGCGTTAAGGTCGAGCACGAGGGCCCTGCTAAGGACAAGACCTTCGCCAACGGCCGTAAGAGTTTCGGAAGGTACTCGGGTCCTCACACCAAGACGAGGGCGTTGGTTGAGGATCTTCTCAAGTCAAAAGGTGACAGTGACGCGAGTCCCCACGAGGCGCCGCACAAGTCCGTCGTATTCTCAACGTGGACCTCGCATCTTGACTTGATTCAGATGGCTCTCGACAACGTTGGCCTCAAGTACGTCAGGCTTGACGGCAGCATGACGCGTATCGCCCGAACTCAGGCGATGGACAGCTTTCGTGAGGATGATTCGGTGCATGTCATCCTGGTGTCGATTACAGCCGGTGGTCTCGGCCTCAATTTGACTGCGGGCAGCAACGTTTACGTCATGGAGCCCCAATACAACCCCGCAGCTGAGGCTCAAGCCATCGACCGTGTTCACCGTCTGGGCCAGAAGCGTCCAGTCCGCACAGTTCGCTACATCATGCGAAACAGCTTCGAGGAGAAGATGCTGGAGCTGCAGGAGAAGAAGAACAAATTGGCGAGTCTCAGCATGGATAGAAAGGATAAGGTGTTTGATAAGAGCGAGGCGGCTAGACAGAGACTTCAGGATCTTCGAAGCCTGTTCAAATGAGTTTCGGGATAACGAGAACCGGGTCGTCAGCATTGCGCGAGCACAGCAACATGGCGTTTGGGAGTACATGGTAACGAAGCCCTTTCGGCAGGGTATGGATGGAGTGAGACATGAGCGGGGCCTCAATGTGGCTTGTTTTTTCTTTTCTTACCTCTGTCACCGCCTGCGATTGAGCCTCACTCGCTCGAACAGTTCAGGCGGCGGCTGCATTATGGGTGTATGGAGGGGGATGGGGCGGGGGGGGGGGGCACTGTTACTTTTCACGCGTCCGACGCGATGATACCAAGCCGATTCAACATTTTCTAACCTCGTAGAACGAGAGTTGCAAGCATCAGACCGGTTGAGGCCTGGGTCGGATGGCAACTTTCTGATTGCCTATTTCTATCTGTTCGCGAGTGTGCGACACTAGATCTGCATCAGACTTGCTCAGGCAGTTAGGGAGTCTAAGTGTCAATGGCGGCAAACATCTTTCGCGTTGGTGGACGGACAGTATCTTGCTTCACGACCGAGGCAAGTTAGTTTAAGCAGGTAACAATACCACTTCACAAGCCGCATTACACGTTTGCTCCGCACATGCATCTCATGGTCACTCACAGTCAAAGTAATAGTCTGAAACGCTGGTTAGACGGGCGGAACCGTTATCCATGGCGATCACTCGGTGTCGCTCCGTCTGCCATTTGTATCTAGTATGACGACAACGGTCGTACAGTCCTAGGTCATTAGTATTTGGACTGCAATAAGGGTAGCCAATCAACTGGGTAGGATGCCTTTGAAAGATCCACGTATTATTCAGCCTTAGGCCGTCATTCACAACAATACACACATCATCAGTTACATTTGCTAGAGCTTACACTGAAATGTCATGTCAACCAGCTTGATCAGCCTTGTATAAAGTTATTTACGCATCATGTGACCGTTATTGCAGTCCAAATACTAATGACTGTACGTCATCTCTGCTACCACACATTTTGGTAATGACGACTGCATCCAAGGCATGAGTGATTGCTCACTTGGCGATAGAGGAGCCAGGCGTTAAATTGTGTGACTTTTGCATCGTTGCGTGAGTGTGTAAAAGTCAGCAATGTCAGGTGGGGGGTGCCTACCTACAGAGTATGCATGTTAATACCCGAGCTTTTCCCATTTGATACGAAAATAAAATGTTTTGTTGGGGAAGTGTAGTTCAGAAGTACGTTGTCGCTACTGCCAGCCCAGGTTGTTCCGCGGCCGAGCCGTTCGCCCGGGTCTCCGCCCCAACCCAACCCGATGCCCCCTCCACCATAGCATCACGCCAGCCAAGTCGTTTGCGGAGCCCCCCTCTTGCTACCTATCGTTTTCTCTCCCGCCTGTGGCATGTTTGCCAGGGTAGGTGGATGAAGGCTCAATGGCGGCAATCTGGAGCAAGGAGAGAAGGGGATGGAAAACACGTGGCCGTACTTCGAGGATGTGACTGAGACGGCAATGGACAGTCAATGGATTGGGTCTCCGGCATGGCTTAAGTGCTGCGGCCGCAAATTTCCCGTTGAGTGACAAGTTCCCGAGAACCCACTATCACAGGTAGATCTCAAATTGCAGTGGAATGTCCCTCGTGCTTGGCTGGAAATTGATCCTCTTCAATACTCGGCAACGTGGCAAGAAAAACCCAACGAGTCGCACCAGGGGGGACAACCCCTGAAGATAAGCCAATGCGACCGGATCTTGGGATTGAGTTAGAAGTGAAAGTTGTGTAATTTCATTCTCGTCTTCTTGTGTGGGTTTTCCCGTTTTCTAATCTAAACAGTTTCCATTACTGTCTAAGTGAACGCCTCCCTACAATGCCTGACCATCCCGCAAACGCCTAAAATATATCCCATAATTGGGAGGTCGGCAATTGCTCTCCCCCCAAAAACAAATGGAGTGTCAAAAGACGTGTCTTTGAAGCGGCTTCCGCATGCCGTAGTGAGAGCGGTTGCAATCAACCAGGCCTCGCTAGACTGGTTACATTGGATGTCGTTGGAAGTCAAAGTCAAACTCCCACATTTCCCATTGAGTTGTTTGATTCGAAACAAGCCATCTCAGTTTGTCATTATGTTGTTTTCTCCATCTCTCGTTCATGCAGCGTCGGCGCTGGCGGCAGGCATCGATACGCGAGTAAGCTGGTCACCAGCACGGACAATACGCTGGCCGCTCGAATCAGTGACATATGTCATGTCCTTGTTCTCGTACTGGGCACGCTTCCAAATCTCAACCTCGCAACCACCTCGGAGCACACCAACACGCATGGTAGAAAGAAGGTTGTGGGCGGCATTGGAGTGGAGGTACACACCACCGTTGAAGATGGCAGTAGCGTCCTTGCCGACAGCGGATGAGATGAGAGCCTTGCCACCAGGATGCTCTTTGATGAAGTTGGTCACATCGTGGATAACACCGGCGATGGCAACAAGGCCCCTGCCATCCTTGGCCTGAGAAACGAAGTCATCCCAATCAATGACGGGAAGCTGCTCAAGGGGAACGCCCCAGTCAAGTCCTGCACGCTTCTGGTCGAGCTTCTTCTGAAGCTGTTGAACACGACCCTTCTCGATTTCATTCTGACGGAACTGCTTGAGGTCTGTGGCAAGGCCAAGTTGCTTCCACGTCCAAATGCACCATTTGGTAGGGTCGTACTGCCACCATTGGATAGCGTTGCGGTAGTCGGAGGGAAACTCGTGGTGGAAGTTGTGGTATCCCTCACCAAGCGTGACGAGAGCAGTGATGACGTGATCACGGGGTGAGTTACGATCATCGAAGGGCTGGTCGCCGAGCCAGTGGGCCAAGGAGTTGACGCAAAAGGTAGCCTGCTGAACAACAAATATGCGAAGGATGCCACCGTAGACATAACCGCCGAGCCAGTCACCCCATCCGAGACCGCAGACAAGAGTGGGGAAGATGACACCCATGGCGATAACACACTTGATGAAGTGGACGTGTTGCCACATGACGACGGGGTCCTCATTGAGGTCGGAGATGTCGGTTCGGCCCATACGCTTGGGGTCCTGTTTCAAGACCATCCAGCCAATGTGACTGTAGAGAAGACCTTTGCGAACGGAGTAGGGATCCTTATCGGTATCGGTATATCGGTGGTGAGCGCGGTGGCCGTGGGACCACCATCGGATCGAGCCCTCGACGGCGCCGGCGCCAACCGCGGCAAGATAGATTCTCAGAGGAAGGCTAGCCTTGTAGGAACGATGGGCCCAGAGACGATGGTAACCTGTCTAAATGTCAGTTGAACTTGTCCTCAAATGCCGAAGACAATTTTGGGACATACCGGCAGTGATACCGAGACCAGTGTTAAAGTAGTAGACAACAGCGAAGACAGCCGTCTTCCACGTAAGGGGAATCCAATAGGAGCAGATGAACCCAACCAGGGGCACGATCAGAATGAATGTGGTGTTGAGCCAGTTAACGTGCTTGTGCCAGTTGGCTAGAGTGACAGGCTGTGTCGAGCTTCAAAGAAGATTAGTCTCCCGTCATACTCGACATAGGGCAGTGGAAGACGCACATGTGAGGCTTCTTAGGGTCCAAGGGTTTGGCGGCACGGACGGGGACGTAGTCAGATGTGCCATCGGGGAAGTGTTCGGCCTGCTTAGCCGTCGCGGCGGAGGACGAAGTCGTCGCCGACATGTTGATAAACTGAGTCAGAGGGCTACGATCGAGAAAGCCGGGCGTTGTCTTTCGGGAAACGAGGTAGTCCCGAGATGCCTGTACCAAAAGACAACCGCAACGATGCTTGGCGCCTTGCGTAGGAAGCAACGTCGTCCGCGTTGATGTGTGCTGTCCGAAAGGCCGGTGGGGTCTGTGGACTTTTGGGAATAAGGGAAGGTCTGAAGGGCAGGATATCAAGGTGAAGAGGAAACGAAGGGCGGTGGATTATATAAAGGGTAACGGATATGTTTTTTGAGACCCCAGCAAGGAAGGACAGGTATGGAGGCCGGGGTACCTTTGGGCGAGGTGTCCGCCACCCACCAGCTTCAAAAATCCCAGCAAACGAGTGGAAAGGGTGGGATGGTGGTGGGGAGGGGGGTGTGGTCCTGTGAATCAGAGATCACTTAGCCCAGGACCCAGGTCAAGTCATAATCAAGCGAAAAAAATGGGAAGACGGATGGGCACCGTGGGCCTTGCTTGGGCCGTGGGGTTGGACTCTTAACAATCCAACTTCACAATGCTGCTAATGGCTGGAAGGGGAATGGGCGGGCGGGCGGGCGGTACCTTGGAGCTGGGCCGGGATTTGCAGACAACGAGAATGGAGATGGGCAGACAGATGGCCGGATGGGAAGCATGAGACTTCTATGCCATCGTAACTACCTATCTAGTGCCACAATAGAAAGACCTGCACCGAGAATTTGCGGTCTTGCCTCATGCCCGACAAGCATTGGACGACGACGCATGTGTCCGAAGTGACGGCAGGAAGGACTCATGCTGAGCATGGTGGCATGGCCAGAAAGCAGGCAAGAAGGGATGAGGGAAATGTGCATCCCTCGCCTTCTACAACCGGGGAAGGAAGTACCGAGGACCGGTCGTAATAGCAAGTGACCACCAACTTCCTTTTGGCCTACATGGGCAAGTTAGTAAGTACTATTGTACAAAGTATCCGTAGCGTACAGTGGTACACACAATTGACAACGGCCATGCATAATCAGGTGTTCGTAGTTTCCTTCAATAAGGCAGCAGCTGCGCCCAACAATCACCATTCGGCAGGTGGCATTGAAACCACTCTCTCGGTCTCGCGAGCATCTTAGGAGGCGCTCCTCCCTTTCGTCCGCCTGCTACTTCGTCTCTCCGTCTCTCCGCCCGTATCTGGTCTGACATTGCTAGCGACATGCCATTAACCTCACGCCCACGTCCAGAACACCACCGCCTGTCACGCCTCGGAGATGTATCTTTCTTCGTTGGGAACAAAAGATGGGCAGATTCAACTATCTAGATCCCTCACAGAACCCGTTCTTCTAGGGACCAACAAAATCCGGGCAAATGTCATCAATCTCGACGAAGCAGGAACACATGCCATCAAGAGCCCCGGCATTGGAGAATCAGAAGCAAATCCAGCGCCTGCCAACGCATCGGATCTCTTTGCACAGCCGAGGATGAGACGATTGACGGCCCCAGATCCGGTCACACTTTTCGTTGGCCTCTCCCACTTCCCCTGGTCCCGCAGGCTTCTGGGGTTTGCTGGCTATTATTTTGTCTCTTGAGGGTGAGGTGGGAGGTTGTCAATCTGCAATGAATCACTGGCAAGCATGCACGAGATGTGGTCCAAAGAGAAGGAAAAAAGGTCCCGGCTCCCAACAACTTCCCCAACGCTTTTCAATATGGCGGACCGCTCATTGGCGGAAGCAGGGGCTTGCCCCTGCCTTGAGGTCGTCGCTGGGGCGGGGCGGATGGGCGGCTGGAATTGACCTTGCTTGATCAGGACGTTGTACCCACACTCCACCATTTTCTACGACTCCCAGGGCTGAAGGGTAGAGTCATCTACTCTGTAACTGAAATTCCGCATGCCCTCGAGAGCGCACGCGCTAGATCTTCCACCACGGCGATGCCGACCACCGCGTACAAGAATTTCTTGTTGCGCATGCCACTCCCCCCCAGATCTTCACGATGGTGGCGATGTATTAGACAGCCGTCGACGGCGCTCGGCTCTAAGGCGAGTAACATGGCGACCGAAGGACGTTTCGAGCCTCGTCGAGCGCCGTACGCCTTCCCGCTTGCACGTTTTCCTTTTCATAGCGCCCGCCTTTCTTGTCTCACCGTACCTCATGCAGTAACTTTGTACCTGCAGCTACCTATCACACACCACCGACCTGGATCAGCCTGCTCCATTTCTATCAACCGTCCATTCTTTACCGCTCCTCGGGCGGCGTTTGGCCACGCGTAGCGGCGTAGGTATCTCCAGACTCCCGGAGCAGGTCACAAAAGAAAGGAAGGGAAGCATGAGATTGGATTTACCCGAGGCGACTCATCATTTGCAAGCTTGAACTCGATGGCTCTGACCGATCCTTCCCTCTCCTGTCTCCAGGCCCTGCTGGGTCATGCGCCAAAATACACAGGGCGAAAGAGAAGCACGTCATCGCCGGCCGGTCGGTCGTTGAACCACGAACAGCAGTGATGAATCAACGGTGGTGGCAGTCCACGCCGCCTCTCAACATGTGTCCCACTCGGAGATCCACTAAATGACGAATTGCTCACGTCGCTCTCCGAGCTTTCCAGTGGTAAGGCGTTTTAGGCCCTTCCATCTGGCAGGGGGTGCCTTATCTCTCTTCCTTATCGTTGGGACGACCATCTTATCTCACGGAACTTAAGAATCACTGGCCAACGGCCTCGTCCATTCTCTCTTCTTCACATGGCCGGTTGAAAGTCCCGGTCAACGAATTCAAATTCGGTGCATGGATAGGAGGCCATTCATCAATCGCAGCCTCGGCATCTCCAGAGCTATGGATACACCATCCGTACTACCAGGCGACAACTCCGCACCCCAGCCCAGCCCTTCGTGCCCTTGTATATACCCCGCTGGGATTTTAATGTTAGCGTAGTAAATTGCCCCAGAAAACCATAAAACATTTATCTTTCTTGAGTCACACAGGAAGAATACCGGTGCCTAGGTACATCGTATTCCAAGTGGTAAGTACATCTCTAGATCGGCAGTATCTGCAAATCAAAGTACTTACTCACACGAGATATTTAGTAGGAACGGTAAGTGATTGATTGTTTACACCCTCTATGTACATACATGGAGCATGTACGGATACTGTAGTGTACTAACATTTAGAACTCATGCAGGGTGGACCGTAGACAGGTACCCAACACACCTGTATTCAAGCTTTACCTAACTTCGCCTAGCTGCCGCTTGCCGCTAGGCCTATAATCGCAGGCGGTCATCTACTGTATGCCTGCTAGCCGACAATCGACCCGCCAGCTTCTGCCAGCCCAGCAGGCTTTTACCACAGACATCTCACCCTAGGTGGTTTCTGCCATCACACCAGCCTTGATTTGGCGGTAGTAAGGCGAAGTTAGGTAAAGCCCCAATACAGCTGTCCCCGAGAGTCTTTTCAAGAGAAAAGACGACATCCGCCACTTCCCACTTCGGCATCCCGGCCCATCCCCAACAGAAACAAGACCCTGCCCCGCAATGCTATGCCCCAGAGCTGCAGGACACAGTACAGGTATCTTTTTGCCTCCGCCATGGTAGCTCTGTTGTGGCATTTCACGCTCCCTGGTGTGCAGTCCTTCTTGTCCAATGCTATGCCGACGACTGATCGGACAACCCACCACTCGGGTGAAATAAATCAGGATACCCTTCACCACCTACCACCACCGTCCCAAAGCATCATGTACGAAGCACGCCCCAATAGGATAAGGAGCATCTCAAATTCCTTGCAGAGGAAGCATGGCATAATTTGGACCAATCTAACATTGGTAAGTTGATAGAATCGATGCCGAAGAGGTTCCAGCATGTAATTGAGCTTGGTGATAAAATGATAGGCTTCTGAATTGATGGTATTTGTGGTGCTTGGTGAGTGGTATACTGTTTTTTTCATCCGAGTGTCCATCCGCCCTACACAGTGGCAGCGTTACCACTCAAGAGAGAAAAGTGATACGCTATCCCCGATACCCGGCCAATCAAGTTGCCCCTGTGCCAATCCGCCTGTTGTTGCCCCAGCCTCTAGTAGTACATCCACTATTTCTCAGCACCTGTCGTCATCGTTGCTGATGCCGCCGCTGTAACTGATTCAAAGACATCTTCGAGAGACGTCTTCTCCCGCATTGTCTGTTCGTCGGTGTCGAGATAGGCAGCGCCGACGCCATTGAGTTCCAGAGCCTCTGCCACGGGGGGCGATCGCGCTGTTGCCTTGACTTCTTTGCCGGTCTCGGATGCGGTGGCCTTCTCTGTCAATGCAATCTCGGCAGTGGGTGCTGACAAAACTTGGGTTACCGACTCCGCAGCCACATCATCATGTCCCCTGCGCGGTGTTGCAGCCGCAATGTCGCCTGAAATGGTGCCGTTACTGTTCAGTTGCTTTTCGGGTACTGTTTCCCCCATTGGCTCTGGTTGCCCCGCTGTTTCTTTCCTGTTTGGCTCCGCCTCCGGCTTACTCTCGACTTCCCCCATCTCCTCTACGTTGTCTCCCAACCCTTCCTCGGCTATATTGATATCTTTGACTGTGAGAGGGCTTGTCATAGTTGGCCGTGATGTGACGGGACCAATAGAAGCGTGCGTCTCGGCCGAATTATTCTCGGAGATCACTCTGGCGAGCTCCTCTTCGGCGAGTCTCTTGTCTTCTTGCCTAAACGTCCGCTCAAGTTCAGCCCGATCCAGCGCGGCTAATCCATTGGAAACGGGTGTCCATTGCCGTTCTTCCAGCCTCTGTTGCACCGACTGGCCTGTTTCTTCTACCGGCTCGGGCGTTGCGATGGAATCTTTGCTGGTTGTCGGTGTTGGGCTTTTGCGATCATCCATCTCGTCTCCTCCGACGTCACTATATGAAGGTGCAATATTCCTGGCCTCCGCCCAGCTCGAGATGTTGTGGCCCATGTAAGGTGACTCGCAGCGTCCATACTGACTTGGGAGAGGGCTTGGAGGAGATCGTCCTCTTGTGTAGTAGTAGGGTTCGTCAGAAAAGCCTCCCGTCGGAACAGCGTGAGTATTGCCCAAGTTGACGTACGACCAATCATGAGCCGGCTGGACAGTCTTGACCCTCGCGTAGCCATTGTCCTGGTAGCCATTCACGAAGTACTCTTGCATGGTGTAACCGTCATCCACGGAGATGGACGGGGGAGCGGGAGCATTATCATCCCCAATTGTGGGCTCGGGGAACAAGACCATGAGTGAGGAGGCCTGCAGCCGCAGTCGGGGGTCATCGCTTAGGCAGATGTCTACCATCTCTCGGTACCAGGCCGGCACGATATGCTCCTCTCCGAGCTGCAAGGGCCGTCCCTGAGCCTCGGGTTCGTCGTCCTGTGCCGCCAGTGCCCACAATACCATGCCGAGTTGATAGAGGTCGGACTTGACGCCAATGTACATGGAGATGCGCTGGTTGCTCTCAATAAGAGGTGTTGCTTCGGGAGGCTCCCAACCTACCGGGCAGCCTCGTCTGTTGATGTCAATGATTTTGGCGTCGTTTTCGTTGTCGATTACGATGTTCGAAAGGGTGAAATCGCCTTGTACAAAGCCAGACTCGTGAATGTCCGCGAGCCCCTGCACAATTTGACGCGCCCACTTCTCTCTAACCGGCCACGGCAGACCCAAGTCGGAGTCCTGCCGATTGTCATAGATGATGTCGATGAGAGCACCCTGGACGGCGTAGCTAATGAGCAATCCCTTGACATGCTCGTCGTCATCATCAACAACAACGCCATAAAATCGAATAATGTTCCTCGAATACCGAAGCCGGTTCAAGGCATTAATCTCATAAAGAAATTCGTCGATAGTGTCGGGGCCTGGTATTTCTTTTTTGATGAGTACCTCACCGCCGACTCTGACCTTGTAAACAAACCCAGACATGTGGGAATCAAAATCAATGTCCCGTTCCCTTATCCTCCGACAGCCCAGGTGTTGCACCTGACGAACAGTAGGGTAATGAATGATTTCCTGTCACACCGTTAGTCTTCGAGTTGGGGTTGACGAGCTGATCGACTCACATTCACGTCCTCAACTACATGAACATGCAGTCGGCCGTCAGTGGTTTGTAGCTTCAAATTGGTGACAGATTGATAGAACTGGATGTCGTGCAGACTGTCTCTGATGGCTTCGTATATTTTTGAGCTCTTGTCGCGTTGAGACTTGGTATGCAGCAAGTCTAGCTCAAGAGAGTTGTCCGGGGCATTACGATAATCGAGAGAAACAGTTACCCGACGCCAGAGAAAGGGTGTTTCTCGATACGTCACAAAGAACTTTTCTCTCTTGGATTTGTCCCGGAAATGCATGCTGAGATTGAGAACCCAAGTGGTTTCAAGTTCATCGTGAATCATCGCCTCGTAGTGCGATTGGGATGTTGTTACTGAGTGCGCATCGGAATTCGACTGCACTTCGTGCACATGAGATTCGTTGACAGTGGGTTCTGATACTTGTGCCACCATTTGACTCAAGCTGGCTTCGGCCCCTTCGTCGGCAGGGCCGGCCGGAGAAGAAGGGGTGGACTGAACCCCACAGGCATCTTCGAAGAAGTCGGGGGCGCTAGCTCGGGGAAAGGACTGCGCCTGTGACGCTGTACGTGACGATTGCACGCGTCTGTCCACCGACAAAGCACGCCTCTCTGCCGGTGAGGACTCGACTGGTGAGAGGTTGTTCCTACGCTCTGACTGTTGGCGTTTGAAAGTTTGCACGCGAGGAAGCCCGGGCACGACTTTTCTAGAGACCCGGCGCGTGAAGTCAGTACTTTGCGGGTCGTCGGAGTCGGGCTCAGGCTCAGGCTCGGGCTCGGGCTTCCTAGGCTGGAACGGGCCGACGGGTGCCGGGGCCGCATTGTTTCGTCCGAAGAGTTTGCGCAGGAAGCCGGGGGACGGATGGGCCGACAAGGGCGGCGGCTCCGTGGAAGATAGGCTCGATTGCGCCATCATCGTTAATCGAGTGAGTTGTCGTTGGGGTGTTTTCTAATGAGCCCGCTTAGATGGCGGGAGGCTCAGGTGAGGCTCTCAGCGGTGTGGTTTCTGGGGAGTCGGGACGAGGTATTGATTAGGGATAGGCCGGCAGACCTGGTCCGGGAGCGAACCAGGCGGGGAACAAGGATGGGCCTTGAAGCGAAAGACGGTCAACGTCCAGCCTAGTTCGGGAGGGCTTGGTGTCAGAGCTGAGCTGTATTGGGCTGGCGGCGGCTGGGAAGTGGCCGGGCGCGGGCAGCGCGAGACGAGAATGACGATGAGCGTATTCTTGTGGACGTTCATTTGCTACTCAAGCGTAACGGGCAGTATGCAGGTGGCCGCACGCAAGAGACATCAGACGCTGTGGCGAAGAGGATGGAAGTGCACAGAGAAGCAATAGCGACGACCATATTCAGACGAGAGTGACGAGGGGCAGAGGACGAGAGATCGGCCGGGCTCGATGGGCCTTTTGGAGGAATATCGCAGGCCAATCAATAGGTTGTCCGAAGGCGTTAATTGGTGTACGCAAATGTTGGATGCATTTCCTGTCATTCGTGGATATAATAGAGCATGAGAGTCGAGCACGGGTTTATGTGTTTCTCCCTTGTACTGAGTAGGTCGGATGGGGTCACCTAGCCTAGGACGACGGCCGCCGGGCAGATGACGAGGAGGGCGCGTGTGTAGGTGTTTTTGACGATGAAGGGATGTGTTTGGCGCGTAAAGTTGATCCGCCTAAGCCGAGGCGGGGTGGCAGTGTAAACAACGTGTGGGGAGGGAGCGAAGCTGAGCCGGACCGCCCTGCGTCTCGGGCAGATAGATGTGGTGTCGGTATGGTAAATGTGATAAGATGACGATGGAAGACGTGGTCGTGAGTGATATGTGTGTTGACGACGGTGCAGTTGACGTATGATATGCGTGGACGGGCTACCTAGGCCGAGCCAAACGTCGGGTGCGTCGTGATGTACCAGTAGTGTTCGATGGGCTGGACGACGGGGTGAGGCGAGCGTTGGACACGTGCGATTTGTGTGGAAATCAAGCGGCAGGGAAGCTGACTGGGAGGTCCCGAGAGGAGCAAGAAGAGGGGGAGGGGCAGCTTTGACGGTTGCCCCTGGACACTCGACGTTGTGGGGTTCGGGGTCAGCGCCTGCGGCTAGGTCTCTCTGTGGCCTGGAGCAGCGATTTTACTTTCCTCGCGAGGCTACATCCAAAGTGGTGCTTGCGCATGCGGTAGAAGCGTGCGGGATGAGGACTCGAAAGGGAGTTTTGATTAACGAGGACAATGTTGGGGATCACCAGCATCGCGTGTTTCTACCCAGATAGTAGTTGCTGCAAGAGGCTGGGAGGCTGGGCACCGGAAGAAGCCTCATCGAGCTCCCGTACCAATAGAAAGATCGGGCGAAGATGGAGGCAGCGGGTTCTCCTGCGGCGCGCGCGCTTCAAGACAACCTCTTGGATAGGTAGGTACTCCGTATTCGTACCCACCTCATGGTTGTCATTGCATATTAAGGTACCTACCTAGGTAGGTGTGGATGGCTTGCCAGGGCGGGCTTGGGTGAGGGACGGGCTGCGCTAAACGGGAGAGCGCTGGGAGCTTGACTCTTTGTGGTGGGGTGGGGCGCTCCCAACTTTGATGCGCTGTCCCTCCTTCGAAAATGGAAATTGGGCGTCAACTGTTCAGTGACCGTTGAGGCAGTCTCATCTCTAGTCTATCTACCTACCTTGGGTAGGCAGGTAATAAGTAGTGTCCTCCGATGACGATCGTTGCTTCACATTCCGAAAGTCCAAGAGACGGTACGGTGACCGCCCACAAAGGGACGAAATTGCCTTGCCTTCCCCCTCAACCACCATGCAATCCAAGCAAAACGGATTGCCCATGCGCTGTACCAAAGCTTGCGGTATGCCTCCCGCCTGGCCGAATAACGAACACACTATCGGCAAGACGCGAGGTGAACAACTGGAGCCTGTATGGAAGCACAGCCTGAGGTCGACCTCCATCAAGCCAGTCACATTAGCGTCCGTCTTGACATGTACGATGACCTCTGTCCCCAGCCCTCCTCTCGACGATTGGATACCGGCTATCCTTTTCTGTGGACGTTGGGTTCGTTGGGTTCATTAGGCTCGCATTCTAACCATAGCCCCTTTCTTTCAAACCTGCAAACATCCACATCATAGCTGCATGTCTCCTTTTCAAGTCAATTGGCCTCAGACTCTGCAATTGACCGCCCTTTACCTCTCTACCCGGCCGCCCACACTGAAATATAGAAACTAACAAGGGTGACTAGACAGAGATCAGAGGCGGACAGCGGGGACGCCAGCTGATTGCTGACTCAACATCTACATGCCACCTTGGAGATCTAGAGCCTTCGCCGCGTTCGATTCCGCCAGAGTCACATCGTGAGTGCGCGAGGTGTTTGCCCTTGAAAATGGCGATGGCGACGATGGCGACGATGGCGACGGCGACGACCACTTCTGAGGTTTCGCATTGATGGTCTCTCTGCAATTCGATGCGCCCCAAGTAACTCGAGAGCAACCCGTCACTGGCTAAATCTCCTTGATGGTTTGACCCGCTATCTCTAACAAATGAAGGCGCACAAGAACTCTCTCTTCGCTTGCCGACTTGCATCAAAGATCCGTCACTTGCGCAATCTTACAGTCGATGGGTCCTTCTCCGTCTTCTTGCGTCGAACTCCAGTGCCCTCGGGGGGGGACTGGGCAAAGACAAAGAAAATCCCACGTGCTCATCTTTATGCCGCGTTAAGGCAGCCTGCTGCGTGACCTATAGCCTCTTCGTCCGCCATATGAGGGGCCAACCTATCGTCAATCAGCCATATCTGCCACCCTTTCGCCCTCCACTGCCTGACGCCATGCCGTTTGCAAAGTAACACGACAGCAAAACTACGCAACAGGCCGATGGGACCCCAACACACAACACTACGATGCAAGCACACGAGAAAGAGCTGGTCCAGCGTCTTGCGAATCAACTCGTGAGGTTTGGTGCCCGCTGCAACGCTGCCTTTCCGACACTCCCTTCAGCTCCATAGGCTGTTTGCTCCTTATTGCCCCTCCCTGCTAGCTCAACGATGGATACAGATACGGCGGCGACCAGCCTGAGACCAGTGCTGCGTTCGCAGAACAGTTGGAAGAGTGTTGTCGGCATGTCTTTTGGTTGTCTGCCCTGTCTGTTTATCCACGTCAGCGGCCGGGTCCGAGGTGCCTCCCTCATTCATGCGGTGCTTCATTTAGGCATCGATGCTGCCCAAACGATGAGGCTGTCTCCTCGTTGACTGGGCGGCAGACTCTCCTGGGGGCTAGAGCCATGACCTGCATCTGCTTCAGGCTCCTTCTGAGTCCAATCCACATGAAGCATGGGCCCTTTGCACTCACCAGCTAGCCGGGTCTGGTCGCGAGCGCGGGTGTACATACGCTGCTGGCTATTCTTGCAACCTTTGCTACCTTATAGCGATGCGCTGCATCATTTCCAACCTGATGATCTCCCGTCTTCAGTGCACTGGGAACACAACATGGGTTTGAAGATGTGCGCTGGGTGGTCGGAAGGAAGAGCAGAAAAAAGATGCCAGGGTCGTCCCGTCTGGCCTTTGACAGATCCGAATGGCTGTCCGCCACGCCGCGAACCCCACCATTCCCGCGTGGACAGAAGGGCAAAGCACCACCCACGTCAGACCCTGAGGATCCCCCTCCCCCATTCGTGACGAACGGCCCAGAG
This sequence comes from Colletotrichum tanaceti, assembly GCA_005350895.1. Taxonomy (NCBI): domain Eukaryota; kingdom Fungi; phylum Ascomycota; class Sordariomycetes; order Glomerellales; family Glomerellaceae; genus Colletotrichum; species Colletotrichum tanaceti. Next base: position 83,956 of record PJEX01000157.1, read on the forward strand.
TCGAGCTCTCGCACCAGTTTCGTATGTCCGTATCAACCTCTCGAGGTCCGCTTGGCGCTGGCAGGCTGGACCACAATCAGACACACGAAGCATGGCACTACGATCCGGGCTCGGTTCTTGAGTGGCAGGGCCTGTCATGCATCAGAAGACGCGAGTTGTTGCGTGTAGCTCTCCAGCAATACGGAGGCGGACACTCCACCGTTCGTCCGACAGACGCCCTTGGACTTCGAACCCACCCAATCCCGCTTTCAACCAA
>PJEX01000157.1:84311-99601 GCA_005350895.1 Colletotrichum tanaceti
CCTTCTAAGCCCCCCCCCCCCCCATCTCCCCTGCTCGCCTCGAACGGTATCGACCAGTGATCACCAGGTCAGCACACCACTTGACTGGGATACCAATTGAATTCTCGTGCTGTTACTGATCGTTTGCTATTGTTGGTGCAACATCTCACCACCTGTTGGGGGGCAGGCATCAATCACAATGTGGCTGATTGATCTCAGGGCTGGTAATGTACATGAATTCGCTCCTCTGCCCAATAGCCACCCTATGCAAATTTGTGCACCTGCACTCCCGATATACAGCCAAAAGACTCCGCATGGGAACGAGTGCCGCGCAATCTACTTTCCTTTATGCAATTGGATCTCTCTTGCAACCCTATTCTTACACAGCCGGTCCGCCCGCGGCTCGCTCTCGATGCCAACACCATTCGAATAAATCAACCAAGCAACGCAGAAGAGGGAAGAAATAGGAAGGGAAGAAATCTATCTAGAGTAGAGATGCGTTGTTGTAAGGGAGATGTGCCAGCTTGCCTTGACGCTTTGTGCGGGTTCGTCTAATCGTCTTGTGGTAAAACCGCCTCCCCCTTTCCTTCTTTGCTATGTCGAGAACATCCGCCCGGACATCCGCTACTCGGCTCCCTCGCCTAGCCGCTTCCCTGCCAATGACAATCTCTATCTCCCGTCGTTACTACAGAGTCATCGTCATGACGGGACGACCGTCGAGGAGAAGACGGGACTAGAGAAGGATTTTGTGGAGTGTTGAGGGATGGGCGTGGGACGGCGAAAATCCCGAGGTGGCGCCGTGTGACCACGGCGGACAAGCAAATCAATCGATGCGTGACAACGCCATGCCGTACAACGGAGGGATCTAGTCGTCGTCCTCGTCGTCGGAATCGTCCTTCTTCTTCTTCTTGTCCTTCTTCTTCTTGTCTTCCTGTGCCTTCTTCCAGTCGCACGTCTTGCATTTGTTGGCGGACTCCCGGTCGAGCTCGGGGAAGATTAGATCAAAGACGTCAGAGTACCAGGCGACAGGCCTGCCCTCGATACCCTCCTTGATGTTCTAGTGACGGGCGGATGTTAGAAAATAAACTCGTAATTACATTTGCAACGCGAAGGGAGGCGAATTACCTCAGGGAGCTCGAGCCAGTCGGACATGCAGTCCTTGGGGAAGATTATCATCTTGCAGCCGGCGCGGCGGGCGGCAACGGTTTTCTCGCGCAGGCCACCGATGCGAAGGACCTTGCCGGTAAGCGTGAGCTCGCCCGTCATGGCCACAGTGGGGTTGACGGGGGTGTCGAGAGCAAGCGAGAGGAGCGAGGTGGCCATGGTGATACCGGCCGAGGGCCCGTCCTTGGACACTGCGCCGTCAGGCACGTGCAGGTGCAGCTTGGCCTTATCGAAGAAGTGGTTGTCGGGGAAGTCCTTGACCATGAGCGACTTGGCGAACGAGTAGGCGATGGTCGACGACTCCTTCATGACGTTCTTGAGATTGCCCGTGATTTCAAGGCCGGGCCGGCTGCTGGGCCGCAAGGGCGCCTGCAAGATTGACTCGACGTACATAGCGGCGCCGCCCATCTGGGTCCAGGCAAGACCCATGGCGACGCCGGCGGGGTTGACTTCGTAGAGGCGGTCTGAAGTGAAGACTGGGGGACCGACGTAGTCGACTAGGTTGTCCTTGCCGATGGTGACGTGAACCGTATCGGGGACGTTGAGGGCGACACGGGGCTTCTCTGTGGCCGCGGTCTCGGTCGACTGCTCACCCTTCTCTCGCGCTGCCTCCGTCATCTTCTCCGACTCTGCCAGCGCCTCCTTGCCGTCCTCTGTCAGAGCCTCCTTCTCGGGGAGCACCTCCTCGCCGAGATCCTGCACGATCTTCAGCGCAGATTTTCTGTACACTTTCTCGATCTGCTTTTTGAGGTTGCGCACACCAGACTCGCGGGCGTACGATTTGATGAGCTCCTCGATAGCCTCCTCGCTGAGCTTGACGTCGGCGTTGGCAAGACCCGCGGCCTCCCTGGCGGCTGGGGCTAGGTACTTGTCGGCGATGGCTTTCTTCTCGTCAGCGACGTAGCCCGAGAGCTGGATCAGCTCCATGCGGTCAAGGAGGGGTCTCGGGATGGTGTCCGTCATGTTGGCGGTGCACACAAAGAGGACCTTGGACAGGTCGACGGGAACGTCCATATAGTGGTCGAGGAAAGAGCTGTTCTGCTCGGGGTCGAGCAGTTCAAGCAGAGCAGACGAGGGGTCGCCCTGGTAACCGCGGCCAATCTTGTCGATCTCGTCGATGAGGATCAGCGGGTTTTCCGTCTGGCACTTTTTCAGGGCCTGAATGATGCGACCGGGCAGAGCACCGACGTAGGTTCTTCGGTGGCCCTTGATCTCGGCCACGTCCGTCAGACCACCGACGCTGAATCTGTAGTACTGGCGGTTGAGGGCGCGGGCAATGGACTTGCCAATCGACGTCTTTCCGACACCAGGGGGACCGACGAAGCAAATGATCTTACCCTCGACGGTACCACGCAGCTTTCCAACGGCAATGAACTCTAGGATGCGGTCCTTGACGTCCTTCAACCCGTAGTGGTCCTCATCCAGGACCGCCATGGCGTTCTTGATGCCAAAATTCTCGGCGCTGCGCTGGCCCCAGGGGATCTGCGTCAACCAGTCGAGGTAGTTCCGTGTGACGTTAAACTCGGACGCAGCAGGCTCGAGGTGCGCCAGCTTGTTAATTTCATCATCGAACACCTTGCGTACGGCTTCGGGCATCGCCAGCTTGTCTGCCTTTTCCTTGAACCTCTCAACCAACTTGTCCTTGCCGTCCGACTCGAGGCCCAACTCGCGGCGAATGCCCTTCATCTGCTCCATCAACCAGTACTCGCGCTGCCGCTTAGTAATCTTACTCTCAACGTCCTTGGTGATCTTGGACTGAAGCTGGGCGTTCATGAGCTCCTTCTTCAAGACGATGAGGGCCTTTTGCATCCTCTCCTCGACGTTGAGACTCGACAGGACCTCTTGCAGTTCGCCCTGCTCACCCGAAGATACGGCCGCGGCGAAGTCTGCCAGTTTCGCCGGCTCGGAGGTGACGTTGCCGGTGGACTGGCTCATGGAGAACGTTGATATCTGGTCGCGGAAGAGGCTGTTCATTGTGGCAACCTCCTTGAATACGTTGACAATCTCGTTCGTCACGGCGCGGATGACGGCGCTTTTCGGGTCGTAGGGCTCCTCGGTCAAGTTCTCGACGTTGACGAGACTGACTGGGTATCTCTTGAGGAACGCCGTGGGCTCGTACTTCTCCGCTGCCTGCTCGGCCTTGGGGGCTACGGCGCTTTCTTCAAAGCTCGCGACGACGTCGCCCTTCTTCTCCTGCTGCCCATCCTCTTCAGTGGATTTCAGGGGTATCGGCTCGGGAACCGGCTCGACCTTGGCCTCGCTCGACTGTGCGTCCTCCTTTCCAGGAGGTAACAGGCTCGACAGACGGATGCGACGGTGAGGGTAAAGGATGGCCGTTAAGGCGCCCTGCTCGCCGTGCATGGGGAACGCGCTCGTGATCTGCGCAAAGACACCGGTGTCGTAGACGTCATCGACATTGCGGATAACGTCTTCGTCCTGATTCTCGTCCTTGAACAAAAAGGCACCGACGTAGGGTTGGCCTCTCTTAATCATCTCGGTGATGGCGGCGGCGACGTTCGGGTCCTTGATGGTAATGGCCTTGTAGAAACCGGGGAACAGAGGTCGCTTTGCAATGGGAATGGCCAGGACCTGGGGGTAGACATCGGGCACGACGGGCTTCTGTAGGCTCTTGTCAGAGGCTCTGCGCCCGCGTCTGCCGCCGCTGTCGCCTTTGTCGTCACTGCCACCTGACCCCGCGGATGAGCCGCCGGCGGCACTGCCGGCCTTGCCATCCTGTACAGGTCCAGACCCTTCGCCCTTGGCGGATGGGTCGGAGGTCGAACCCTTGGCCTCGGCCAGCTCCTTCTCCTCAAGCTCACGCTGGTTCTTTATGTTTGCCTTGTGTTCCTCTTCGGACAGCGGCTCGACCTTTGGGTCAAAGAATGTGCTGTCGTCATCCTTCAACCATCGTGTTGACGTCGAGAACGGTGCGACTGCTCGCTGGCTACCGGGGCCGAGGTATAGGCGATTGAAGGTCGAAGCAGAGGACCTCGGGGTACTTGCGGCGGGTGCCCTGCTACTCGAGACTGAATAAGGGCGTCTGAGGTAGTTTGCTGGGCGGGCGAGGGTCAGGCGCCTCGGGAAGCTCGATCGCATCACCATGCTGCCAGCGGTTTGGGGGGGGCTGAGGTTTGCGAGTCAAACGTCGAGGAAGCTCCGGCCGCGGCACGTGGTGGTGGTGGTCGGTTAATGTAGGACCGGAAGGGAGTGTGCCGCTGAGGTCTTGAAATTGGGTGGAATTAAGTATTGACAAAAGAGACGAGCTGCAATGGGCAACTGGAAAATGCAGATTGGGTTGTTTATGCAGAATCCTAGGTCACGATTCGCATCGCCTCCTAACGTCTTACAAATACAGAGCAGAGAAGACGAGCAAAGTAACCTTTTACCTAGCTACCTATTATGGAGCCGATCGGGGGAGGGCCACTAGGAAGAGTAGACGACATCACCACGAGCACTGACGTTTGCCGCTCTTGCCAGGCTGCAGGCTGGCAGTTGGCCAGTGGCCACTCAACGCTGGCGGTGGAGGCCGGCGGTGGCTATGGAACCTGGAAGAACATAGGCCCCGGTTGCCGGCGGGGGGCACCTACAGAGGACTACTAGAAGCGCCTCGGGTTGGTGAAGGGAGGGGCATTGGTTCAGCGCCAGCTTTCATTTTCCTTACCTACCTAGGTAGGTACCTTACACTGTCAGACTGTCACCTGTATGGCTCTACCTGTGTCTCTCACCCACTACCTATGGTAAAATAACATCTTTTAGACAGTACGCCACTGCGCTCAAGCCGTCCACTAAACCTCCGCCAGACAGCCAAGTCCCAATCCAACTGCCAAAGTGCCTTACCTGCAACAGTGCCGTTCGGCTTCTCTGACTCGTTGCGGGGAAGGGGAGAACTAAACAAAACGCCCACTCCACATCTGGAGGGATCGAAGGACAAGGACAAGTTTGTCCTGCCATCCCGTCTAACACGGTCCGTTCGCACAGCTGAAGGAAGCCGAGGCCCTTTTCCGTCCCAGCCAACCGGTTTATTGTACTTGAAGAGGAACCTCATTTTCCCTTTCACTCATTCCCCTTATTCCTCATTCCTGCATTGCAAGATCTTCCTACCAAACTACATGCCGTTGCAAACGGTCGTCGAACCCGATCTCTCTCATCCGCCCGTGGCTCATACCCATATCCGGCTATAATCTGCATCTTCGCCTTGCTAGCGCTTCACTCTGTTGATCCTTCATCGACGAAACACCCAAAGGACTCTCTCCGTCTGTCTCCATCTCTCCGTCATCCGTTGACACCTTTCCTGCTACAGGAGACCCTTACCCACACTTTCTCTCGCTTACCGACGGAACCGCAAAACGGCTCCCTGACCATCTCGACTTCCTTGACCCTTCCAAGCTACCTACCTACGCCTTGTCATCTTCCTCTCTCTGTCTCCTTCCGGACGTCTCGTATCCGCGCCCTCAATTCTCTCACTCCGACATATACATACATAAACGCACGCCCAGCGTGAGCCATTATGCCTTCTTCCAGCCAAAAGCCAGATGTTGCGTCTTCCCTGTCCAAACTCTCGATAGACAGTACCAAGAAGACACCCACCGTCAAAAACGTCAAGGAGCCGGTGGCAGACTCATGGGAAGATGAGGACGTAGACGACGCAGAAGAAGATGACCGTGAGGCTGCCAAGCCCCAAACAGATGGCTCCAAGGCCCCGCCGCCGACCCCCATCTCCCCATCCTACAACACGGCAGACCGGTCCTTCCCTCCGTACGGGGCTGCTGATTCCTCTGCTCTTGGCGCTCCGCCGCCTGCAGACAGCGGCGACCGCATCCGTCGACCGGAAAAGACGGACGCCGTGGCGCGGCGCATGATCGCCAGCGCCCTCGGCGTCAAGGTGCCCCGCATGACGGAAGAGCAGCGGGCCTACGACCGGGCCGTCAAGGAGAAGGAGCGCAAGCGCCGGGATGAGGAGAAGGCCGCCGAGAAGAGGCGGCTGGAAGAGGCCGAGAAGGCCAAAGCCGCCATCTGGGAGGACTAGGGGGCGGCGTGCTGACCTCATCTTTGGACAACTCGGTGACCTGCGCAACAACGTCGCCATTACACTTCTTGCCTTACTTCACTCATCACTAGCACTCAAGTGGGGAGGACGTTGCCGGCGTCGTTTCTTTTTTTCTCCGCTTTTCTTTTCTGGAGCATCACCTCACATACTATGTACATACCATCTTCTACGCACCGTCTGGGCACACGTGATTTCAATTGACAATATTCTCTTCTCGTCTGGTTTGATCTAATCCGATCTGTGCTAACCAATTCGTTTCTCGGAAAGCTACAGCCAACCCAGGTCCGAAATGGAGAAGCAGAAGATTGAAAGGGGAGGGGAGGTGTTGCCCCCCCCCCCCCCCTCCCTCTCTCTCTCTGCCTTGTCCACACGCGGGGACAGTTTAGATCTGTAATCAAAGCTACAAGTAAGAACACATATCCAAAGAGTGAAAAATGGTGGGAGACGGGACGCGTCTAGGTCGGCATCACCACCGCTGGCATTTCCGAGAAATCGATATCGACCTTCCCCTTTCTTTCAAGATGCAGCCCATACCCGCCAGACCCACAAACGCTTCGCTATGCTGTTTTATTGTGCCGTCGTACCGCGCTCCGCTTTGCCTTGCTGCTTCTCTCATGTTCCCAGTCAGAGTGTCTATTTTTTCTTGTCATTCACAAAAGCCATGTTTAGGACTTTGGAATCTCTCATGCCTTTCAGCGATCGCTGCCCCAGGCCTTGGCCGCTTCGGCTGCCGCCTCGGCAGCGGCCGCCATGGCCCTTGATTCATTGGCATCAACATCGTCATCGTCGTCACTCTCATGTTCTGGCTGCTGTGCATTGGTGGTTTTGGCGGTCGTGGCGGTGGCTGAAACGATAATGGCAGTCGTTTCTTCCTGCTCCTTCTCATCGTCGGGGCTCACGGGCTTGATGATGACGCTCCTTTCTCCGCCCAGCCGGCCATCTTGTGCGCTTGTGGTAGTCACCGTTGTTGGCGTTGTCGCGTCTGCCACTGCGTCCGCCTCGGAATCCCTCTTGGATTGCGCCCGGCGGTCCGCCACGGGGCTCGCGGGCGTCTCCGACTCGGCAGTCTCTGCTGAAATGACCGATTCAGTGTATGAGCCCTGCGTCAGCGGCTGGAAATCATGCTTGTCGCTTTGGCGGTTCTGGCTGATGTCAACGCCCGTAGAGGATGTGGAGACCCGCGACTCGGACACCGAAGTTGAGTCCTTCTCGCTGTTGCCGGCCCTACTAACGTCCGTCCTTGATTTTCCCCATCCGCGACCCCAGCCGTATCCTGCGCCATTACTGGTCGCGGTCGGAGAACTGCTACCACTGGCGGCGCCGCCGCCGCCCCCTCCACCCCATCCAGCCTTGCGCTTCTCGCCAGCCCACGTCACCCACGAGCTGACGTACGAGGTGGCTTTGTTCCCGGAAGCCGGCGCATTGCCCGGCGTCTTTGCCGTGTCCGCGGTCCCCCCCGACGTAGGTCCAGCAGCAGACCCGCCAGCCTTTTCGGCTTCAGCAGCAGCCGCCTCCGCCGCGATGCGCTGTTCTTCGGCCCTCTTCCTCTGCGCTTCGCGAAAGGCCTCCATATCGGCGTAGAATTTGTTGAACATGTTTGACGCTTTTTCTTTACCGACGGCAAAGTTTCGTCCGAGAACTTCCTTGCCTACGGCAAGACGCTCGTCGAGGTGCATATCCTGCACTTGTTGTGCGATACGGCGCTGGACGTCGTCAATGGTGAGGCCGCCCGCGCAGGGGTGCCTTGGCTCGACGACGTCGAAGAGGTGCGAGTCCGTGTTTGCGTTCCAGATACGGTGGTTCTGGGTGCGGGACCACGACTCGACAAAGTCGCTGCTGTAGTCTAGTGATGGGTCGCCCTCAATGTGCGGAAGAAGGGCTCTGGGGTTGTTAGGATTTGCGAGGAGGTGATTGTGATACTTGACGGAGGATACCAGGGAGAGGATGTACTCTTCGAACTGAAGGCGGATGAACTCCTCGCTACCGACATAACCCATAGTGTTGGGCCGTTGGGGGTTGGCGTCATCCCAGGTGTCGTTGACGACCTGCGTGATGTAGTCTATCCAGCGGCGGTCGGCGGCGGAGAGAGCAAGGGCACTTCTGAGGGAAGACGAAGTGACGTTGACGGTGTGCTCGTCGAGATTAATCAAAATATCGCTGTAGCGGTCCTTCTGTTGCAAGAGAAGTGAGTTTGTGCTACCGACGATGTACGACTTGGTGCCGAAGTCGGCCAGAATATCGAGCTGCTGGAGGGGGGTATAGGGCCCGAACAGACTGCCCTTTACACACAATGTCAGTACCTCACGTTTCGTCAACCGGCAATTCGGGGTGAACATACCTGGCCGAATATCTGGAGAGGAAGGCCCATGTAAGTAAGCAGGGAATTACGATCGCTAGTCCGCAAACTTGTAGGCCGCGCCAGCTTCTTCTCGTAATTGTTCAACTCCGGGTCGGCGCAGTCGATGAGATTACGAATAAGACCGGGTATCAAAGAGATTAGGGAAAACTGCATCATGCACAACCGTTCACATCGTGATCCGAAGAAGAGCATCTGCCCAGCATCGAATTAGCTCTCAACCGCCTCGCAGTTCAGAACAAGGCCATGAACATCAAGCCGAACGAGCGTACCTTTGGTTGTAGAAGACAGCATTTGAGCAGCACCAAGGTCTGCCACTTAAACTCATGGACCAGTTCGCGCAGGCTCATGCCGAGGTGTTGGTCGCGGCTCTCCTCGTCAGTGAGGAGACCACGCTCCTTCTCCTCGGCGAGACTCTCCTGGAAGCGGCGGAGAATCTCCGTGTCTGTAAACTCGCGCTGGGCGAACCACGCCTGGGTGACAACGCTGAGGCGCTCGCGCATCATGCCAAAGTGCTGCGGCGTGTCAGCGATGACGACAACGGCTTTCTGGACCGTCGAGCGCGTCACGTCGGCAGGGCGATTCAGGAGCTGCGAGGCGTCGAGCTGTCGTGTGCACGATATGCCGAAGAGGGATGTCGCCGGCCCTGTGGCGGTCGCGGGGCGGAGGAGGGTGAAGTAGGAGAAGTCCTCGCTTGATCTAGTAACACTCCTGTTAGCTCTTCATCGTATGGGTCGCAGGAAGCATTGAGGCCATGTGACGAGCAAAGCCCCCGTGCTGCCTCAAGCTATCAAAGTGCTCGTCGCTACTCACAAATGCGCTCCGTCACTAAGCGCCATGAACGGCAACAAGCCCCAGTCATACTCGATCGCCGGATCAATACCCTCCGCCGCGCCGAACCACATCTCAACTTCAGGCCCGCGGGCATGATGAAAGTCGACAACCGTCACCAACGGTGTAAAGCCGACCCTGGCCGGTGTCGATGGCACCGTCAGGGGTGTAGCGGCGCCGGACGTGGGCGTCGCAACCTCAGGAGTGTCCATGTTTTCCTTCTCTTCTCCGCTGCCTCTATCTAGGGTCTGTTCCTTGTCACCCGCGATGGAACATGCGCCGAGTTGACCAAGGTCTGCAGGTCTTCGTGGTCGGGAGCCCTTCGCAAACAGTTCGATCGTCCTATAGTTTTCTCGTTGTACATTCAGTGGTCTTGTTTCTTCTGCTTTTTCGGGCTTCCTTGGCGCGATGAGTCCTACTCCCACGACATTGCCATGTACTCCTGTGTTGATGGTTCTTTTCTTGTTCCAACTGCCACTTTGATTCCGCCGCACGTTCCGTCGTAAGTTTCCCCGGCGTGGGTCGCTTGCTGGAAACCTCGCAGACGTAGAGCAATGTCACCTCGAGTTGAAGCGGGTCTTCGAGAAGAATCTCCTCCCAAAAAAAAGTTGAGGGAGGGGTTATAGTCTATTCTGACGTAGTACCGACTTCGCGCCAACTGAGGGGGGAGGGGGGAAAGGTGTGAGACAGAAGCCGCTGGGTACAGGTAGGAATTCAAGACGAATTGGTCGTTGAAAACGTGCAGGCAAAGAAGGGCCTTTGTCGGCGAAGTAAATAGCAAGCGTCTTGTCGGTCGTCCTCTTTCTTTCGTTTCGTCCGTCTGAAGTCGGCAGGTTTCCCTCGGAGTGGGCGGAAGCTCACAGAATGGAGAGCGTTGACGGCTCGGATTGTCCCCTCGAAAGCGCGCGGGCGCGCACGCGAAAAGGTAAAGAAATAAGACAGTGGTGTGTGGGAGCGAGCTGGGAAACTCGGGTCGCACCGCTGCTAGGCAAAGAGTCGAGTCTGGGTTGGTGATTCGTGGGTCGTCTTGGTGTTGTGTTGGCGAATTAGGGAATAGTATAGTGTGTAGTAGCAGTGGCTGTTATAATGGCTATGATGATGAGCGGCCGGTGTGTGTGGCGTGTCTCGTCGATACGAAGTGTCGAATGGCAGTGGCGTCGAATTTCTACAACAAGAGAATAACCATTGGCCACCTGGGAAACACTTGGTGAAGAGGCAAACAGCAAATGGGTGGAAAGGATGGCGAGGGTGAGGAGGGGGGAGAAGGGACCTTCGAGCTCGGATGTTCGTGGTGGGTTCGTGGTAGGCTTTGTATTGGACCTGGATGCTCTGCTGCTCCCCGGTGCGGTGCTCAAATGAGCTGGGCTCGGCGCGGGGTGGGTTGCAGATGAGTTGTTGGATTAGTGCCAATGCACCATCGCAAAAACGAGTTAGAAAAAATTAGGTTGACCAACGTCTCGACGTGACTACGGATATCTACTTTGCAATTCCTTCTTCCGCTTTCCTGCACCCATCACACTTGTGTCGTTTCCATGCAGACCCCTGGAAGCTGCATATGCTAGGGACACGCGCAATGAACGACTTGTCTCGTCCCGTCCTACATAGAGGGCGACAGGTTCAGGGATTCGAGTCTCTGACGTTCGAGAACGTGAAAGAAAAGATGGAAGGTGAACAATCCAATGCTGCATCGAACGAACCCCATGAACTCAGTGCGGTCCTAAATCCGAGTGCCGTAGAACCACAAGCAATGCATTTGTTAGGCAAGACCGGAAATCACGTGTGGTGAAACCAGCTCAATGTCGTCGTCCCTTGTGATAATGAGCAAAGAAAGTCCCGGCTGGGAAGACGGGGGGGGATGCGGGGGTTTTCGAGTGTCTGTATCTTACTGCCGGTCTACAGACCCAGCTGCCGCCCCCAGCATGATTACAGGTTCGTAATGATGCTCTGTGTCCGGGAAAATAAGCTTGTCGCCTGGGTATCTGCAAACACAACTTCCTACCACCCCAAAAAGAACAGAAGAAGAAAAAAGGGGGGGGAACAACCAGCACCCTCAACGTCTGTGTGTGATGCTATGCCAGCGTCCGTCAGAGAAGAGACACGTCAACCATGCACGACGGAAAAGAGCACCGACCGCCTCCGGCCACCGTCGACGAATTAAAATAAATAAAAGAGATACTGTGTTAAAGTCTCATCGTCGTCCAGCTCTGGCTCTTCCAGCTCTGGCTCTTCAGAGTCACATCCATGATCGACCCTGTGGTCGCAAATCCTCTCTCTCTCTCTCCCCCCTGCGCGTCTAAACCAACCACCCCCCGCGTAATGTGGTCCGGCATGTCACCACCAGCCTGGCAACGAACACAAACAAGCCCTTCCCATAATTCACCGTCTCAGGAATGAACTCCTACCATCTCCCCGGTGGGGTCAGACACATCTTACACAGACACATGCACAAATGTCAAGCCGGAGGGACGAGCATTTCACGTCAATCTCGCCCTCGTTCTCACCCCAGGCTCACATTGCCTCGTCCGAACCACAGGACTGCCAGCGTTTCCTGCATTGCATGCATGAGGTTGAGAATCATCACCTCGCCGCCCCTCCCCCTTCTCAGTCCATATCCCTTATCTCACCCACTAAGCCACCGCTACCTATACCTCATCGCAATGCCGCCCTTGTTATTCCTCCTCGGCCAATTGTAATTGATGTTCTCTAAAGTCTTCTGTTGCGTCATTGCTGGCGAGTCTAAACCCCAGCGTCCTCGGGACCCTCCGAATGCAATCTAGGGTTGACTGGGTGTGTTCAAATTGATATTCATCAGATATACACGTAGACTATCCGAGGCTATATAGTCGAGGCGGTGTGCGAGGCCACCTGCTGTGTGACCAGATACCACCTGGCCAACAACGATCGGCAAAGGCTCTATCATCCTTATCCCCCAAAGCAGACTGCCAAGTCGCCAGGATCGTCAACTCTTCCATTCTGGGTGGGCGTTGTGTTTTCACGGGTTTCTGTTCCCCAGTCAAATTTTTTTTTTTGCACTGCATCAATTACTCGCTCTTCTCTGTTACCTTGTCTTCCTCCAATATTCCAGAACCGATGCTCTCCTCTCGATGTCACCATTTTGTAGCAAAACCGCACAACCTCAGGCGCGCTCTTCACAAAGTCGTACTTGGTGAGCAGTTTCTCAAGAAAGGGGGCCTTGACGCCCACACTCGGCTTCGTCACCACCCTTGCGACATAAGCTTGAAATCAGACCCAATATAACCGAAGACCCAGAGAGCCAGAGAAAAGTAGAAGATTTGTTGAAACAGAATGCCAAAAAGAAAAAAGTGAAGAACACCCCCAATATGCATGCCATTCCTTTATATCGCGTATACTGTTGGCCCTTTGCATAGTCAACGTTACAATAACCGATCCCGTCTGCCGAACACCAAGTTAAGGTTCAATGTACTGGAGACACGTCCAGTCTGGTTTTGCGTGGTATCATAGCCTCCCCTTCCCCTATTTATCCTCGCTTCGCTCTTAGCTCCTCTGTCTATTGTCCGTTGAACTGCTCTTCCATTTGTTGTGCTGACGCGTCAACATTGTGGTAGTCGAGTATCTCCGAGTACCTGCAGACAAAATTGATTAGCACCAGATTCAAAAACGGTTCTGTGGACCTTTAACATACATCATGATCTTCCATGTGTCCACGGGCAGGTCAGCGTCATTGAAACTCCAATCGAACTTCTCTTCGGCGACGGGCTCGTCGGTGGGGTCGTGGTAAGGGGCAAGGTAGTCGTGGGACAACGCCTCAGTGGCCGTTATCCGCTTCTTGGGGTCAAAGACCAGCATCCTCTCCAGCAGATCGATAGCAGAGGGATCGGCGTTCTTGAACTTGTTCTTCAAAGGTTGTCTTTCGCGCTTTGGCAGTGACTTGACGAATCGGAGGGTCTGGTCGATGGTCAGCAACAGATTCATAAGTACCTTCTTCGTGGTCACTGGCAACTCACGTTTTCGCTAGCAATGCCGTTGATGACATCGTCGGGGGGAGTGCCCAGCAACTCCGTGATGATGGAGAACTGATTAACATGGTCCTTGCCCGGGAACAAGGGCTTGCCCTCGAGCATCTCGGCGAAGATGCAGCCCGCACTCCAGATGTCGACCTCGACGTCGTACTTTTGCCACGTGAGCATGATCTCGGGGGCACGGTAGTATCTCGTCGAAACGTAACCGGTCATCTGGGGGTCCTGGATACGAGCAAGGCCGAAGTCGCAAATCTTCAAATCGCAGTTCTCGTTGACGAGGATGTTGCTAGGCTTCAAGTCGCGGTGGACAACGCCAGCTGAGTGGACGTATTTCAGACCACGCTGTGATACTGTCAATGAACTGGTCGAAGCGAACCCGGGGAAGGGTGAGGGATACATACCATGATCTGGTAGAGGAAGTACTGAATGAACTGCTTCTCGAGAGGCCTGGAGGTCAGCAGCCTGTGCAGATCGGTGCCGAGAAGTTCCGTCACGAAATAGATATCCTCGAGAGGGGAGATGAAGATATCACTAAGTGAAATGACCTGTGATGGGCGTCAGCGCGTCGTCCAACCAATAGACAAGGAGACTGATGTGACGATTCAACGTACATTCTCGTGTCTCAGGTGCTTGAGCAGTTTGAGCTCGCGGTATGTCCGCTTGGCGAGGACGGGGGTGCTGAAGGGCTTCATGATTTTCTTTACGGCGACATTCTGGTTTGTGAGCTGGTCACGGGCAGAGCTGACAGCGACAAGTCGAGTTAGCAAACGGATAGACAGATTTCCTCGCGAAGGAAAGCCGTCGCGAGAGGTCCTCTCTCATAGACTAACCAAACGAGACCGAAGGCACCCATGCCGACGGGTTGCAAGTCCGAGTACCTCGAGGTGATCTCGAAGGTCGTGCCGAAAATCTGTGCTCTGATGAATTCGGCCATTTTGTGATGTGGTCGATCTGTCTGATCGGGAAGAATGGGGGGTTCTAAGAGGTTGGAAGGTTCAAGGCAGGCGGGTCGGTCAAGCAGGACGATGAAAATTGATCGTCTAGCGTGGGGGAAGAGTTGAGAGGATTGAGGGGTGAAGACGCAGACAACGGCGTACGGGTGTCGGGGAATGAACCGGTCAAAGAATGTTCTTTACTGAGCTAGATTGTCGCGGATGAGCAGAGCCGGAAAACCGGGCTGGTTGAGGGAATTCGAGGAGAGGCTTTGTGAGGTGCGATGGGCAGCTGTCCAGTGTCTAGACGTGGATGGCCTGGGATTGATGGGTAGGTAGATGGATGGATGGCAGCGGGAGTCGGCTGGATTTGAAAGAGATGCAACAACGGCGGGGGAGCGAGCTCAAGGATTTGTTTCGCTGGAGGGGTGGCTGTTCGGCGGGGGGGCGTCCTGGGAGTGAGCGTGGACGAGAGGGTGGGGATGGGGGGAGGTCGGGTCCGCGGTCGTGGCAGTGGTGGGTGCAAGAGCGCAGCGGGGTAAACAAAAGTGGCAACGAGTGAGAGCGCACGTCTGCCTCAATCTGTAGTGGTGCTGCTGATGGTGGTGGTTCTGGGCTTTCTGGGATTCCGGAGCAACCTGAGCAATGTGGCAACGGCATTAGCGAGCCTTTTCTAGCAGGGAAGCAAGCAGTAAAGAGGCAGCGGATGCAGCTAGTGGGAAGATAGCAATGGCGGAACAACAATCTGGTTTTTCCTTCTTCTCCCCTTTCCACCCTTTTCCCCCGGTCCCGTATGCCCCTTGTGGTGACGTTTGTGTTTTACCCATACCGTTTTTAACCCATTCTGCATAGTAGTCTTTTGCGTCGCCAAGGGTACCCAATTCACAATTGACCATGTCGCAGAGGGGCATAGGTACAGCAACCAGATGGGGCTCGTAGAGGAAAGAGTGGTGAGAGGGGGGGGGGGGGGCAAGGGTGGG